>PVKN010036567.1:0-11415 GCA_004027915.1 Capromys pilorides | reverse complement strand
TGCCACAGACTTCTCTTTGGACCCTGTACTGTGATTGAGAACTGCATCAGCATCATGCCAACCATGTGTGTGCTCTGCTATGGGCTGAACTACCCCCATGCCAATCCATTTGTTGAGGCCCTAATGTTCAGTACCTCCAAATGCCACAGTGGCTGGATACAGAGAGTCTAAAGAGTTGGGTTATACTGGGGCCAAGAGGTGGGCCAAAACCCTCCTGGGGAGTGTACTTACAAGAAGTGAAGACAGAGAGGACTGTGTGAAGAGACAGCCCAGAGCGACACACCAAGCAGAGGGGCATCACAGGATACCAACCTGCTGGCACATTAATCTTGACGTGTGGCCTCTAGAATTCTGAAAAAATACATTTCTGATGCTTAAACCACCTAATTTGTTGTATACTTTTATGACAACTGTAACAGACTAATATTTTTTCTTTCACTAAACTACATTTCTTCAATGTAAGCCCCACATTCATCTTTGTATCCCCATGCCCAGAACATTGCTCAGCCTGACTCAGAGCTTGGGTTTAGTGATGATCAAGTAACAAAGAAATGAATGTATCTGCTGCAATGCTATAGACAAATACGAATTGTTTAGAAGAGACATATATTACCTTCAAAGATAAAGTAGACTTTGAGCCAACATACTTCCCTGAAAGCTCAACAACTGAAATGACTGGTCAAACTTTTCTGAAACAAATGCTTTCACACCAATCTTCACTAAACGATTTCTGCCAGGGAGAAAGCTCAGCAGCATAAGTACCTGCCTGGCAAGCACAAGGTCCTGAGTTCAGTCCACTGATCCCCGGTACCAAAAAAAAAAAAAGAGAAGATTTCATGCTCCAAATCGTGGTTGCTTTATTTAACAACATGATATGAAACACTTAATTCCCGGGACAGCCAAGGTTTGTTCTTTCCAGCTCATCTTAGTGGGACTTGCAGTCATTTAACTTAAGTCCCATGGTTCTCTATTCTAATGGCCCCTTATTAGCCTTAAAAAATTAATGCAACTGCTAATTGCCTAATTTACTATCAAGGAACATTCTGGACATTGGAGAAAGCAGAGCTCATTAAAAATTAAAATTTTCCAATCTCCTTATATAAACATTTATTTATGAAATATGAAATTTTTAGGGTCCAGAATAATGGGGAATAAAACAGCCATCACGAGGAGTGCAGTTCAGGCCCTACTTTCTCACTCTGCTCCCTGCCAACTCCTTGCTCAGGTCCGTCTTCCACACAGCTCACTGACCGCTTGTCCATAGCATGCCCTGAGTTCAACTCCTCTGTGGAACACTTCCTGTCTGGTTACCTCTCCCTCTGCTGAAGTCCTACACCCTTGTTGCCTATGAGTGCTACCACATATGAACTGCTTTGTGATAATTTGTCTTCAGTTCGTCTTCACAACTAGCTTGAAAGAAAGGGTTTTGTGGCCTCTCATATAGAAATGCAGTAACTTGTGCTCACTGGATTCTCAGTACCTGGATATGCTTTGATTACGTATGTGCCGTGATTTTAATTATGCTTTGGGTCCTCAAAGGGCCTGTTAATATTAAAGCCTGGTCCCCTGAGGGTGAGCTACTGGGGGATGGTAGGAACTCTAAGAACTTAGTTAGAGGTGCTCGGGTCACTGGGGTCCTATGTTCCAGGGGATTTCAGTATTGTGATGTCTCCCTTAATCCCTGTTTAACACACACACACACACACACACACACACACACAGGCACACACTTACATGCAAATATATGCACATACACACCTCTGCCATGATGTGATGCAGCTGAAAAAGAGCTTTCAGCAGCACTGAGCTGAAGCTAGAAGTCTGATGGAAATCCACAAAAGTCTAACTAAGGGCAGGACTGAGGAGTTCCCAGACACAAGATAGATGTCTCCTTTAAACAGGATCCTTAATCTGCATTCAAAGGACAAGTACCACAGCCCCTGTGATCCTGGGGAGCAGTCTTGTGATCCCCTCAGGTAGAAAGGTCTCACTCACCTGTACAGTACCCAACGAGGTTGAGGAACTGCTCTGCCTTGCAACTGGTCTTGCAGTTCCCACTGGTAAGAGTGACATGAGGGTGACAGGACGTACAGTCAGATTCCAATGGCCCATGGCACTGCTTACAGGTTGGGTGGCATTCTGTGGGGAAGGAAGGGTCAGGATTAGCAACAGTCACTCAGCACACAAATGCAAGAAGTGATAAGTGTATATACCACGAGGCTCAGACTATTTTTTAAAAAACAATTTGCTTATTGCTTATGGCACTGTTTGGCATTTATTTGAGATAAGGTGTCAATAAACTGTCTAGCCTGGTTTCAAATTTGGAATCTTCCTGCCTCGGTCTCCCAAGTCCCATTGGGACAGGAGCATACCACAGGCACCAGGTTCTAATCATCCTTTGGAGATGCCTGAGTGAGCTCTGCACTTCTTTAGACTTGGCCACCTGACTGCATTTCTGTTCATGAACACAACATGGAATCTAGAAGTATGAAAATGGGAGTAATGGGCCACACATTCCCAAGGACCAAAATAACTGTCTCTATCTGTATAAGTGTAAACATTCAAGTCAAGAGTCCACAGCACAAATCCAAGTGGTCTGACACCCTACTCCAAAGTACCATGCAAAGTGAGAGTGGGACAGGGAGAAGAGGGGACATTTTGCTTCTTAGAATTCCTGCAGGCCAGGGGGAATCATAACAGCAAGGGACTCAGAGACTTGTGTACAGTACAAGGAACCAGCCAGAGAATCCCTTCAGGGCACAGCCTGGATGCCTGTTTTATCCATGGTACATAATTAAAATTTGAAAAACTGAAGTAATCCCCTTTTGGGAGGTTATCATGAATGGCATTTGAAGATCAATTCCTTATGCAAAATTATGTCAAAGCTATGTCTCTTTCCAAATGAACTCCAAGTTAACAAGTAATAATAAACTAAAAAACCCAGGTGAGCCTTGGTAAGGTACAGGCAATAAAGATAAGGATGGCATGGAATCAAAGAATGTCGCGGCTACATGTGCTGCCAAGGTAGGCATCAGAGAGCTCCAAAGAATCCAGCATTCTGGTGCCAAGGAAGAGCATAGCTGAGAGTGTCAGATTCCAGGAGGTGGGGGATGAGAGGCTGGACCAGCACTCTGGCCGAACACCATGAATTCCCTCCCAGTGCGCAGCTAGCACAGAGCAAAGGCAGAGATTTTGAGTAAAGTCAACTGCCTCTCGCCTCTGGCAGGATGCCAGGAAAAGATAAGGAGTTATTAAAAAAGAAAAGAGCAGGCAAGCAAGAAAACACATTGCTGATTAGAAGGATAGCACCCACTATCGCCCCAGCACATTCCTGAGGCTCTTGACTTTGAAAATTCCTACACTGAGATCGGAGTGTCCTGTCCTGGGATAAGTTCCACCACCCACTTTTTCCTCCTGACCAGCATATTTCCAGTGACCTGGGTTCTCTGTAGCTGGGGATGCCACCCTTCGGACAGAAAAGCATTAGAGGTAAATACTTTTACACTCACAGAAAGCACCTGGGTTGGATGAAAGCAGGTTTTCAAGGACAATGACATTAGGGGCATTGATAGAGTTTAAACTAAAGTGACTCACCAGGGGCCTGGAGAAAGTAAAAGGTATTTGGGGAAAGGAAGAGAATTCCAGAATGAAAATAATACTGATCTTCAATTATCTAAATTTTTGTTGGCTTGAAATTTCCTCTTTGACCTTTCATTAGATGAATTCTAATTTACTTACAAATTTATTATATGTTTTCTGATTCCAGAAACATCTATAATATAATTTCATCATAGTGAGCTTTGTCCAATCAGCTGGCTTCAGCTGTCCATCTTTGATAATAAATGAAGAATCATGATGAAATGGGTTTTGTCTTTTCTTTTTCCAGTTCTCTAGCTATAAGAATATACAGCCCTACAAGAAAGAGCTTAAACTTTAGTATTTTGCCAATTCAATAAAATCTTGCACTAATCGAAAGTAGTAATTTTCAGAATCTGTCACTACAACATAAAAGGTTCTCTGACCAAGTACACAGGCTGTCAAAGAAGGACACGTAGCCCCCTCCACCTCTCTTGGCTGCTCTCATCAGAAGAAAGGAAGGGGAGACATGCACTGTCTGTCACCTAAGGCTGGTGCCAAGGGCTACACAGGCATTGCCAACCATGGCAGAGTCTCTAAGATGCCCTTGGGCCTGAGTTCAGAAGCAGTGTCCACTCGGAGGTGGAACACCCCCTCACACCCCACTACCCCGCTTCAGAGCCAGGCAGCCCTGCAGAATGACAGCAGAATTTCTGAGGGCAGGTCCTGAGGTGACTTCTGTGTTGGCCTCAGTAATGACCGAAGTGGACGGGACAGCTCCTAAGCAAATTGAACAGCTGAGCCCATCAAACCCCAGAACTGAAAAATAGTCAATTATTGGGATAAGCTACTAAATTTGAGTTGTTTTAAGGCACTAGTTTGGGGTGGCAATAGATGAGAGTAAAGCTCCATTTAAAAAAAGACCTCCTTAGCACTCTTGAGTATTTCAGTCCCAAAATATCAAATCAATACTTGAGTTCCTGTGTGAAAAGGAAAGGGAAGTATTTCTACACATGGCTTTTCATAACATGGGAAATTTTATAACTTAATGTTTGGGAAGAAATAAATATAAAAAGAGACAGCACTGCTTTTTCCTTAGCTATGTCACAGCATGCACTAACAGGTAGATCAAAAAGCAATATAACAGCTGGCTAAGAGCTGTTGCTTTTGAGGTGTGGGATTATCACCGATGCCCATCCTCAAGCCCTTAGTTTTTTCTTTTTTCCTATTCTAACTTCTAAATTTGTTAGCATGAACATATGTTCCTTTAATAATTACTTTAATCAGAAACATGAGCTCTTAAACTTTAAAGAGAGCCATACCGACAGTCATGTTGAGCTGGGCTTGAGTTCTTGCGGTACAAAACCATCACTATTTAATCCAGGAAGGCAGTTTTCTATTTAGATGATAGTCCTCCAGGCGAGAAAAAGCCCAGCTCAGAGTTTATTCAAATACTATAGCACTGAACAGGATAAAGCTCCTTCTAACTTTCCCTTAGAACTGCTTTCCTATTGGAAGCACAGGATTCCACTTGTTCCCTTCATTCTATCTCCGATGCCTGCAAACTTAAAGCAGCCCTTCCATGGTTCTGGGGTGGCAAGGTTTCTAATTACAGCATTTGGTGGCACTGAGATAGTGAAGTATGGACACTGGACCCAGTCCCTGCAGAGTACATACTCACCTGTGCAGCTCCCTGCCTGGCTGAAGTAGCCTTCCGGACACTGAGGGAGGCACTGCCCATCCAGCAGCATGTGGGACGGCCCGCAGGCAGTGCAATCATGGGGGCTCTTCCCCACACACTGTAAACATGACTCGTGACAAGCTAGGGGAAAGACAAAGCAGAGGAGATGGTCAGAAAGCCCTGGACTTTAGCAATTGTAAGTGTAGATTTCAACACCTCTGCATGAACACTGTCAAGCAGTTCAATCTAATACCCAACACTCCACCTATGAAAAAGACTGTCTTTCTACTTACAAAACATTCATAAGGATGTAATCTCATTGCACGTGGAGGAGCATTTGTACTTTGTCAAACCTGCGAGACTACTTTAGAGATCAACTTAATACTATGCAAGGGGAACACAGTTGTTTAAAAATTTTTTTTTTTGGAAAGGAATGTGATAAAAAGAGCCTTGCGCAGCCTCATGCCTGTAATACCAGCTTTATCTCTCCAGTAACATTCCTGGGCCAGAGTAAACTGCACTCAGCTTGGCTTGGATTTCTCAACAATGGTGCACAAGTCTTATATACCCCTTCTGAAGGACAGACTCCCTCAAATCAAGCACTGGTGGAACCCAGACTAAGTGAAGTACAAATGTCACAAAACAGAATCAACCATTAGCAGGGTGTCTTAGTTATCTTTTCTCTTGCTGAGACAAAATACCCAGCAACCAAAGTTAAAGGGGGAAAGGATTATTTAGCTCACAGTTTTAGAGGTTTCAGTACATAGCCAGCTGGCTCCAAGGTAGGGTAGCTTGGTACAAGAGCACTGCAGAAGAAGAACAGTTCACAGCAAGCAGAAGAAAGCAAAAGTGAGCAAGAGTGGGCCACAGCTCTTTTTATCCCTTGTATCTTATCCAAGCTACTTAGACAGGTAGCAACACATGCTTTTAATCCTAGCACTCTTAGCCTAGTACTGCACCATGAATGAATTCCAGCGTCACACAATAGATCCAGTTACCTCTGAAAAAGCCCAACCTGTGACTATATGAGGCTTTGGGTGATACCTACACACAAACCATAATATAATCCTTTCTTTCCAAGTTCCCACTCTCAAAGAATGTCTAACAAAGAATAGGAAGCTATAAACAGTGCACGCTCCTCTGGGACAGCTCTCACTATCACTGGATACTGTGTAGATTATCAGGCTGCTCAAATGAAAGACAAAGGGCGGGGGCTGTACTTACCGACTCCATGAATCAGTAAGGTTTACATAGCACCTCCTCTATCAGAGGCAGAACAAACAAGAACTACTATTCAGCACCCTGAGCACCCAAAACTAGCTGCCACAGACAGACGGATGGTAATGGGAATAACAGGCAACAGCACATGGAGTAAGAGCATGGTGTTATTGCTCTACTTGACCTTGACAGGATTTCTCCATGTTCCTGCTTCCTTATCTATGAAACAAGGATGCAGCAATACTGACTGCATGAGGCTTTGTGGACACGACTTGGGCCAAGGCATATAAAATTCTTAGGATAGTGCTGGATACACAGGAAATCTAATCAATCTTAGCCGTAATTAGCACTTACCCACAGGTATAACAAGACCAAAGAAAACATCTCTGCCTGCCTTTATTTGTGGATAAAGAGATGTTTGTATCATTTCTCAAGGATGGCTACCATGTATATACTACCTTTTTTTTTAGATTCTTGGCCATCTGGGAATATGTTGACCCTGGAGAAACTGTCTTCCAGTGCTAGAGATTGCTAGAGGCCAGAGGCATTAGCTTGGAAGCCTGCTCTGCATATGCAAACCAAGCAACCTGCAGCCCACAGCCCACCACCTCACTTAACAAGCTCTTACGTACACTCTGTACACTGCAGGATACTACTCAGAAGAGTAAGATGAGGACCTAGATCTTTTTATTATATCATTTTATTTGTATATGTTTATGATGCATAATAATTATGTCTTCAGCACTTTTGATCACTTTTCTCCCTTCCCTTCTCCTCTTCCCTCATCCCCCAGCCATCTCCAAAAGTCTGCTTATTTCTACTATTTTTATTTTACTTTGTACTTATATTCTGGATTTCAATATAAATAAAGAGTAAAATAAAGATATACAGTCATATATATATATATATATCTTATATAAGAGGCAGCATGCCATTACCTTTGGTGTCTGATTTACTTCACTTAGTACCATGGATTCAAGGTACACCCACCTCCAATTTATCCTTTAAGGCTGAGAGGTATGTACATAGACACCACATTTTCTCTACCTTTTCACCTGTTGATAGGCCTATGCTGCTTCCAAGACTTAGCTATTACGGTGGTACCTCGGTTCATGAATTTTATTTTTTCCAGAAATCTGGTCATAAACTGAATTGGATAAGAACCAAATTTGATGGTTAGGTTCAATATTGATCTTTCAGGGAAATTTGATGTGGTTCTCATCCAAGTAGGTTTGCTATCAGAATCATAGAAAGAACTAAGTTTGTAAACTGAAGTACACTTACAAATCATGCTGTTATAAATATGGACACTTGTGTACCATTAAAATACATCTTTTTAGGGGAATGGGAAAAAAAGAATTAAGATATGTCATGTACAGTTAAAAATGCCCTATGATGAATATTAGCATTATATAAATCCAAAGTGTACCAATAACATTTTTTTAAAAAGACTTAATATAACTCTTTCAGAAAAAGACCCAGGAGAGATATAATTAGGTCGAATTTCTATTCTTAGTTTTTGAGGAGTCTAATTTCCATAGTGCTTGTACTAATATACATTCCTACCAGCAATGTTGAGATTTCTTTTTCTCCACCTTCCTGCCAGCATATTTTGTTTTGACTACTTGGCGATAGCCATTTTTTCTGGAGTAAGATGGAATCTCAGTGTTGTTTTGATTTACACTTCCCTAATGGCCAAAGACATTGAATTCTTTTTCATGCACTTATTAGCTGTTTGTATTTATTCTGAGACTTATCTATTCACTTCATTTGCTCGCTTTTTGATTAGTTCATTTGTCTCAGTGGGATCTAATATTCTGAGTTCTTTGCATATTCTAGATACTAGTCTTCTGTTCAAGAAGTAGCATTTTCCCATTTCACAGGTTATCTTTTCTTTCTTTCTTTCTCTTTCTTTCTTTCTTTCTTTCTTTCTTTCTTTCTTTCTTTCTTTCTTTCATTTGTTTTTGTCTTTTTCAAACAGGGTCTTTCTATGCAGTTCAGACTGGCCTTGAGCTCACTTTTGTAGCCCGGGCTGGTCTCAAACTAACACTGATCCTCCTGCCTCAGCCTCCCAAGTGCTGGGATTACAAGCATGAGCCACCATGCCCAGCCTCCACAGATTGTCTTTTCAATCTGCTGGCTGCTTCCTTTATTGTGCAGAAGCTTTTTAATTTGATGTAGCCCCATCTGTTGATTCTTGGTATTATTTCTTGTGCTGTTGAAGTTCAATTCATGAGCTCCCTACCTGTGCCTATTCAAGTGTTTTTCTTATTTTGTCTTCTAGAAGTCAGCATTTCTGTTTTTGTACCTAAGTCTGTGGTCCATTTTTACTTTAATACAGTATGAGAGCTAGGGATCAGGTTTTATTCTTCTGCCCAGGGATAACCAGTTTTGCCAGCACCACTGGTTAAAGACACTATCTTCACTACAGCATATTTTTTAGGTGCATAGGGTTGTTTCTGTGTCTCTTCTTCTGTTCTATTTGTTTACTTTTTGTGCCAGTACTGTAAAGTGAAGTTTAGTTAGCTTGGGAATAGGCAGAGAACAACAGAAAGGGTCTAAGGTAGAGAGATCACCCGCACATACACACACTGGCAAGAATTAAAATAAGAATAGTAGTAGTACTTGGGCCAGGAAAGGAGTTGCTCAAATAAAATGGAATGCAACCCCTCCCTGCATCCAAGGCTGTGTTCCTAGGAACTTAAAAATCCAGAATAACTGATTTTCTTTTATAATTGATTTTCTTTAACTCTGCATGCAAAGTAACTAGTTTGGAGAGTGATTTCCAACTGGCTATTTTAAATGCATAGAGCTACTTGTGCTATGTGGCTACTAAGTAACTGAGCACAACCCTGTGCTTTGCCTATCCATAAAAAGTCCTGGACTGGGGGACTCAATCAACCTGCATGGGGCCCCTCTCAATGAGGAGTTGTTTTTCTTACTTCCAATAAATATTTTCTGACTTCTTCCTTTTAACTTCGTTATTTGACTTCTTGAGGGAACAGCCTCAGTTTTACCTAGTTCATACAACATTAGACTGCTTTCATCACTATAGTTTCATAGTATAACTGGAAATCTGGATTGCAATACCTCCTGCTTTGCTATAGCTGCTCAGGATTGCTTTGAATATTCTTGTTCTCTGCTGGTTCCACACAAATTTTAGAATTTTTTCCTAGTTTTGTGAAGAATGTTGTTATTTGTATAGGAATTGCATTTAATCTATATGTAATTTTTGTTGTATGCCCATTTGATGGTAACCGAAATCAAGTCTGCTTGTCCAAGAACAGGAGATGTTTTTTCACTTTCTAACTTTTCCAATCACTTTCTTCAGAGTACTGTAGTTTTCACTACCAGGCTCTTTCACTCCCTTGGTCGGGTTGATCTCTAGTTATTTACTTTTCTGAAGTTACCAAATGGTATTATTTTCATGATTTCTTTCTAGGTGGATTTATTCTTGTGTACAGAAACACTATTGATTTTTTGTATGTGCTGATTTCATATGCTGTCACTTTGCAGAACTGGTTATTAGCTCTGGTGGAGGTTAAAAAATTTTCCACATAAAGGATCACATCATCTACAAATAAGGATAGCTTGACTTCCTCCTTTCCTATTTCTATTCATTTCTTTTCTTTAATTCTTCCTTTTAAACTTTTATTAGGATATGTTTGCAGCACACAGTGATTATATTCATTGTGGTGAGATGGAACATGTATGTAACACATCTTAATTTCTTTTTATCCCCTTCCATACCCTGGCCTCTCTGTCCCTCCATCTTTTGGTTTCTTTCCCTTTTGTAAAATCTGATTGCTCTGGCTAAAGTTGCAAGCATTATATTGCACAGGAGCGGAGAGATTGGATATCCTTGGTTTTTTCCTGATTTTAAAGGCAACACCTTCTGTTTTTCTCCATTTAGTATGACGATGGTTGTAGCTTTGTCATGAATGGCTTTATCAATTTGAACTTTCATCAAAAAGACCTCAGTTTTGCCCATGCTGATGATCCCCTAAGTATCTGTTCATCTTCTGTCCAATCTACCAGATCCAGCCAACTGCAGAGATCCATCTAGGCCTCTTCTTGCCTCTCCTATCAAACACCCAGAAGACTATGGGTAGTTCAGGGCTGGACAATGTAGATATCATTTCATACCACTAGGATCTCCACTCTTACAGAGCACTCATAAAATGTAATATCCAATCTTTTATGTGTATGGTGCTGAACTGAGCTAGGACCTCTGTAAACCTGTACTAGTTACTAAAGCATTAAACACCTTTCATGATGGTTGGTGTCTGTCTATTGCCCTGTGTTTTCTGGGTCCCACCCTAGCAACCCACCCCACCCAAGACCCATCACCTCAAGGTTTAACACCTGTATCTGAGACAACCAGGACCCCGAACTCAGATCAATGTCATTCTTTGAGGGCTGACTGCTGGGGGATGACATATCAAGGAGGTCTCTAATGGTGTTTTGTAGGTATCTCACATCCCTCATTTCTAAATGATCACTTCTTATGCACTTCTAAGCTCAGCCTATATTCCCTTAACATGAACTATAACATACATGCAAAACTGTGCCCCTTGCCTTGATAAACATTTTTTAAAGATTGTAGCTCCATTAATATAAGTTACAAAAACTTTTCCCCAAGCAGTTCCAGGACCTTCTTTATTTCTTTTGTGGGAAATATAAGAATTGAACTCAGGACCTTGTGCTTATTGGGCAAATGCTGTGCCACTGAGCTATATCCTGGGCCCCTAGATTGTTCTTTTAAAAACAAAATGAAGCATGACATAAAGCTCCAACAAATAAAAGGGTATATTTCAGCCCCTTTAAAAGATACATTTAACACAAGATGACATATAATAGACTATCAGGTGGCAATATTAAAAAAAAACAGCAAAGCTTTGCTGGATGAGTTGGCAAAGCCAAACAATACAATATTTTCT
>PVKN010036566.1:0-11415 GCA_004027915.1 Capromys pilorides | reverse complement strand
TTCTTCTATCGAATCCCTTTCAGATGTTTTCCCACGCTAAAGAATGTTTCAAGGATTAACCTTTGCAAATATGTTTTTAGAAAAAATAAATAAATAAAAAGAAGAAAAGAAAACAATGTAAAATTTCCCAGAGAAACTCCTTCTAATTTACATTAATGAGTATGCAGGTCGTATGGAAAACTGAATACCAAAATCTGAATTTTCAAGGCCAGAGAATGTTTGCACACAAATCCTATTACCAGCTAATGGGATTTGTGTGGGTCCCCAGAGACCTATTTAGAAAATTTACCCCCTGTTGTTTAGATGAATATATCATCTGCACTAAACTCAAATCCATAGTCTTACTGTTGGCTTTCTCCCCAATTTGTCAAACGATCCCTCTGTGATTTCCACAGTGTGTTGGCAGCCATATCAGTATGGATAACTGATGGCACCAAATGACATCTCAATTTTCTCCTTTTTCTGAAACTTGTTGGAATTTTTTCTTTTTTTGAACAATCCCTTTCTTACATTGGTTTTCCTCTATTTCCACCTCTCCTTTTCTTTCCTTTGTTCTCTTTTTCTTGTGTGTGTCCTTTCCCTCATTCTTCTCATTCTTGGGTGCAGGAAAGAAATAGAGTGAGGATTCTCTATCTGAACTCTCTAGAAGAGAGAAAGACCCTCATTGCAACGGAAGAAACATAACTGCTAGGGTTCCTAAACTCTCTTTGAAATGTACCTAACATTGGCAGAATTTTTGTATTTGTAAGGCAAGCCTCTCAGGCACTTACAGAACCAGGTTCTGGAAGCAAAGATGTGAAATTTGCTGCTGGGAACTCTGTGCTCCTGCGTCCCACTCCTCTATGCAACTGCTTCTCCTAGACCGAGGCACCAAGCACCCCCAGACGCCTGCCGCCTGCTGCCTGCTGCCTGGATACAGAATCACATTCCACACGCCTTGGCTCCCTCATTCAAAATGGCATGTTTCTGCTCACTTGCCAATATCAACAGGCCTTTTCATAAGTATAAAGCTAAAATTCTTCTCAGGAACATGCAATCTGTAAAAGCAAAGCTAAGTCAAATGAATGGACAATTGAAGTATCTCTTCTGAATATCTAAGGTTTAAATTTCTTCTCAATCAAAGAAAAACTGCTCAATAAACTACAACCTCATATCTTAAGAAAAGTGGGAGACGAGTAAGTTTGGGAAAAGGATTCTTCTTGGTATTGCTTAAATCACAGTAACTTCCTCAGTGCTCTCAGCTCATTTGCATTGTCAGTTTGGAAGAAGGTTATTCTCCTAAACAAATTCAAGATGAATAAAACATAAAGTAATTCAATGTTAGATTTACATATAACTTACATAATGATTCACAGTAAAATAAGATACTTTACAGCTTATTTTTACTTAAAGGCAAAAGGTCAGAGTACTTCTTTTTCAACAACTGAAGTTTGTAAAGCCTGTTAAGATCATCACTGGCTTAAGTGCAGCTCATTATTACATTTAGACTTCTTTCATTTAAGGCAAATGTGTTTGCCCAGACAGGCCAGCATGCGATCCTTCCATCCATACTTAGACCTACCCTTGTGAACTCAGCTTCAGTTTTTAGCTCTAGATATTAAATCAGAGGTTACTGGATTCAACTCTTAATTTGTGAAAATTTCTCTGCAATTTGTAAAGATTTATATTTTATGACTTTTACTCTTTCTTGAAGTTTTCCTATGTTTGAGCAGGTATTTCTAATGTTTTAATGAATTAAAACTTTTTCTATGTTGTAATTTCCATGTAGGTCCAATAGACATATTTTTAAAAAATATACATTGTGAGATGTATAATAACCTATTTTGTCATATGCCTAGAAACATTTTATTATTTCATAATCCTGGAAATTGCTTTATCTTTACTGTTCACTCCTCATCAATCATTTCTATTATTCTAAAATAGCAAAAATAGTAATGAAGTCAAATAATGAAGCTACTTAAAGAATGATGCAAAACTGAAATAAATTCCTTCAGCTTTACTGTTGGGTTATTTTGCAAGAGGGCATAGCATAAACTTGTCACTATTTTTATAGTTTGATTTCACTTTTACTGAACAATAATAATTATGAAAGCTTGATTTGGTGCCCATGTTAGCCCAGAGCACAGAAGGACATTTTACAATAACAAGGGAAATGGAAGTTGAATATAAAGAGACTGAGAATAGCACTGTACACTTGGTGGTGTTGAAATTGATCCTATAGACAAAAATTTCAGACAACAGGTCTTCAAATTGGTGACAACATGTAAACATTGTCTCAAACTCAGAACTGATGGATAAATGATGTACTTCTAAGGACAAAGGTATCATTCTCGTCCAGTTACATTTGTCTATCTACAAATGTATGCATACATAGTTAACGAGGAAAAGGACTTCTAAATATAAAGATTAAGATAAAAACCTGGCCCTTTACACTTTATTCAAAAGTAAATAACCATGTTTCTTGATGTTACATCCCATGAGGGTAGAGTTTTATCCAAGGTCTGTAAAAACCCTGAATTAATTTTAAAAAAGTTTAGAGATACATATTCAGAAAGAGAAACAAAACCACTTTTTGGAAAGGGAAGAGAAATGGGGATAGAAAATCATTTTATTGTTAAAAGGAGAGAAAAGCAGATAAATAGGGAGTCCAGGGCTGAAACATGAGAGAATTGGTTTTTTCCTTTGTTTGTTTTTGTTTTTGTTTCTGGTTTTGATTTTTGTATTTAGGACAGGGTCTATAGGGTACAGAGTCTACAGTATAGGGTCTCACTACATAGACTGAACTCATAGTGATTCTCCTATTTTCAGCCTCCCAAAGTGCTGGGATTACTTGTATATGCCACCATGCCCAGTCTCAATTCCCATCTCAGTGTGCTCCACAGGTGGGGCCAGCCCAGCACACTGGGAATCAAACCCAGCTGTTGAGCTGTGCCCATGCAGGAACTTTAGTCTGCTAAGCAATCAAGGCCATCCTGAAGGTCTTATTCTAAGCCTCTTGTTACATTATAAGAAAAGGACTGTACCCCTTGAGAGTCTTCATAACTCTGTTGACTCTTAGGGCTCTGAGACCCCTGATTTGGCCTTTGCCCCTTTCATTGCCTGCGTGAACATCTTAGATAAGCACTTCTGCAGTCTCTTTGTGCTCTTTATCTTGTGAAGTGTTTATTTGTTTTTTTGAGACAGGGTGTCACTAAGAAGTTCAGGCTGGCTGCTGGCCTGGAACTTGCAGCCATCTTCCTTCTTCAGCCTCCTAAGTACGAGTACTACAGCATGTGCCACTATGCCTGGCTGATCTTGTAAGACTTATAGCACAGTTTCATCAGAAGCCCAGGGAGTAAGAAGAGTATATGTGCATTCTAGTGTGCTAACATGGTGAAAATAATAAAATATGTATGCCTAATATACTAAGGGTAGGGGCTGGGGAGATAGTGTGCCTGCCTGGCAAGTGCAAGGTCGTGAGTTTGAACCCCAGTCCCACAAAAATAATAATAATAATAATAATAATAATAATAATCTAAGGGAGTTTTTATAATATGGTTGCTCCTCTCCCTTTGTTTCTGCTGTGTTGAAAGATGGAGGAAGGAGGGAATTATACCTCAGCATGAAGTGAGTTAGGCCTTATTATCAACTCTGTGTTCTTCTTAATTTCTCTCTCTCTCCCTCTCTCTCTCTCTCTCACACACACAGGGGTCTAACTCTGTGAGAAACTTTGCTGCCTGCTTGTCCCCCAACTTTCCCTACATTTATGCTTTATGATACTTTGTGTCAAAAGTAACTTGATGAAGACAAATACGATGAGATTTTTGTTAACCTTTAAATTCCTCTTTTAGCTAAAATGTTTGCAGATGACTAGTAAAATGATTTAAAATATATTTTAAAGGAAACAAAAACTGTTCATTAGACATTGCTAGTCAATAGCAACGATGATTTTTCCTGACAAACTCAGGTTTGCACTGTGTATATTTCAAATGAACTTGTATGTTCTAAATTAAACCTCCTGGAAAAACCCATTAAAAGTGCACTTCCTCATCTTGCTAATTAATGTTGGCTGAGGGAAGAAAGGGCTAATGCTGATCCCTGCTATACTTGAACCTGCAGTATTTAAAAACTTTAAGGCAAGCTGCCAAGGGACAGGACACAGTTTCTGGAATAGTCTACATTTCCACTGAACATATTTGTGTTTTTCCCACAATTTTCTAGATTTGTTTCATATGGAACGTATTACTGGAGCGTCAGGTATTTGGAAGACAGATCTGCTGACAAAGCACTTTTCAACAGCCCTTCCAGGCATTTTTGCTCCTTCATGCATCCCCAGTGGGCAATGTCCCCACTCATGAGAGCGAAGAAGGACCACACACTCATCTTTTGATGCCTTATGAGCCTAAGCCAGGCTCGAGTTGTCCGTGTAACACCTATATATACATTCAATTACAAAATCCAGGATCAGTTCAAATAAGTTTATCAGGATCAGCGCACATAAGTTTGCCTTATTTGTAAACTTGTAACTACTTGCATATAGCTCATAGGTTTATCCAGAAAAAAAAAAGAATTTTTATAGTGTATACAATTATGAGTAAGTCTCATTTCAACTGCTGAATTAAAGTTCTCAATCCAATTAAACTAACCCCCAAAGCCACACTGAATGCATGAGGTCTAGACAGATGAACTCTCTCCAGTAGGTGTTAGCAAAACACATCTACCAGGTCCCCAGACATACAAATGGATGTCAAGGACATGGAGTCTCCTAGACAGCTCAGTAAAATCCCACCCATTTCACTGCTGTTCATTAGATTCTTTCAACTGTGAATTATTAGTAAGAATCAATTCAAGTTTTAAGATCATAATATGCCCCATATGGTCCAGTCTCTTTGTTCTTCTTGTGCATTCCTAAGATTATTATATGTGGATTCTAAGCAACAGGTTTTCTACTTAGGGCAAGAAAAGACAGAATCTAGCTCTATACTTGTGTTACTTATGGCTCCCCAATTCTTAGCCAGTTTGTTTTATATTCCAATACTCCAATACTCTTCCACAACAGAGAGGATATAAGGCTCTTCATGCACGGAAGCTGCTCTATAGCAAACAATAAAGGTGAACTTGATTTTTCTAATTTAAGAAACGTTCCAGGGGCCAGAGAGCTAGTCCAGCAGTCTAAAGTGCCTGCCTCGGAAAGGTTAGGCAACCGCAGGGACCGTGGTTAGATCCCCAGCACCACATGTTGCACCAGCCCCACCCCCAGGGCAGACTGAGCCGGCCATTAAATAAATAAATAATAAATAAATAAATAAATAAATAAATAAAATGTTCCAGAGGACATTTTAGGGCATATCAAGTTCATTGTCCTGTTCTAAGATAAAAACAAAACAAAACAAAACAAAAAGTAAATCTATACAGGTAGGTGTTAGAGCAGAAGTTTATTTTAGGTTTCAGCACGGAAGGCCGGTAGGAAGGCAGGAACACCAAGCTTTCATGGGAGATCAGAGATGAATTAGCAAGAGAGGATTAAGGCCCGGCCATCGTAACCATTTTTTCAGTCAAGTGGGTCACCCAGCCCCACTGGTATGGCATATCAGTGTTTTTGCTGGATCCTAGCATTTACCTTTATTTTAAGATAAGGGCTGCCTCTGTACATATCTCCAAGAATACTTTGTGCTTTGGGACAAAATTATTATTTTGTTATGTCTCTCCTAATTTGCCTCTATTTTCTTCTTAAAGGATAAAGTGATTTTGGCAGCTTTCTTGACTAAATTACTCTGATTCACTCAATCTAAATGTAACTGTCTCTTGAAGAAAGTCACATGCCCTCTTTTTCCTATCAATCAATTAATCCTGTGAGACTATACTTGCCCTAATTATGTGGTCTTCAGGATACCATTAAGTAAGCATTCTAAATCATTTATATTCAATACATTTTACAATGTAAAATCATAATCCCTAATAAACCAAGGTAAAGGTCATTGCTCAGAAATGCTTTACCATACATCATTGAGTGCTATTCTTTTTGTTCCATGTTCTTGGCAGGTATGCTGAAAGAATAACACACTCATAACCATTTGTATGTGTATGTGTTGCACTTTCCAAATAACCGTGACTGCCATGTGTTGAAAACAATTCTCACAAAGGCCCATTAATTAAGTAAAAAAATAACCTCAAACAAGGAGGCCTGGACTTAGCAGTAGCTGTTTACTTAAAAAATAAAGGTCTTTTACCATAAAATCACAGAGTATTCCATGCTCATTCTGAAAAGAACAAATGTTGCAAAGGCAAATAGATACCCGTGTGGCCAGGGGAGTGTATACAGGGTTCAGGGCCCAGTAGCCTCCTTTTCATGAGGCTCAAACTTCTAAATCAGGAGACAACTAAAGATGCCATAATGTGACTGAGCTGCACAGGAAAGATACCTCAGTAAAAAAGTTGTTTATGAGTCAGCTGAGGATTGTTATTTCCATAGGAAGTGCTCTGTCTTTTGTCATTTTGTCCTAGAAGTAGACAACTAATGAATAATTTGCATAAAGTAAAGTAAGAATAATTTCAAGAACTGCCAACAGTGCAAAACTCCTGAGTGGAAACTTCATTAAAAATTCAAACAAAACTGCTCGTATACATGAATATACAAAAAATCTGCTTATAAAATTCTGTCTTCTTAGGATTCATTTATAGGATATAAAATGAAGGGGTCCTATGATTATCAAAACTCTACAGCCTGTCTTGTCCAGATTTTATTAGCATTTAATTTATTATGAATATTTGAGTAGAATTTGGCCTGTCCTTTTTTATACAGGAACAATTTTAATATCAATTTTATTCAATGAAAGGAACATATATTTTAAGAAACAAAGTAGACAATTTACCCCTTGTTCTTGTTCTAGTATGGCCCCATTTGAGCTGTCTATTCAAAAGATGTTACCTCATTTACCAACCCATAGAAATAAAGGAAAAATGTAAGACTCTGAGAATTCTTAGGAGCCACTACAAATACCTATGACATTCCCTTCTTCTTGAATGCATTGTCAATTGAATTCACCAGGGTTTTCTCTTTTCACAATACTATTCCTGTACTTTTCTATTCTAGGAAACTCATTGAACGAATGGAAAGTTTTTTTCTTTCCTTCAGGGCCCAACTGCAGCAAATTTGGAAAGAGAACATCTTTGGAAAAGCTTTAGCAAGTTCCTGATTTTTCTTTGAATGAGCCCCAGGGTTCATAATAGTGGAGAATTTTTTTTGTTTTAAAGAATGAGTTTCCTAAAGACCATAGGCTCGAAGAGGAAGGGGAAAGGAATGGTACTCATCTGGACTCTACAACTAAGATCAATTTATTTAAATTAAAGCAACTATTGATCTCTAAATTTAAAGCAAGCAAAAGTTGATTTCTACCATTTCTGGGCCAACACATGACCACCTATGAACACATGTCCAAAGGAACACACATGCACAGACACACACACACAGACACACACACACACACACACACACACACACACACAACATGATGTTGAAAAGTAAGAAATAAAGGCATATTACTCTTTTAAAAATGTACTTTAAAATGGAGTATAAATCATGAGTCTAATTTTCTTCATCAATATAGTTTAAACCTTTGAAGCTATGTACTGTTGTAAAAATTGTTACTGTATATTTTATATACTGTAATTTTCATACCAAATGGGTCAATATAGAAGTAATGTGTAATACCCTATAGACGTTTGTATTTTCAGTGGCACATAATGAATACTGATGTCAAGGTGTTCTATGAATGCTATGATATAATTTATATGGAAAGGACAATGTTACAGTTGAGTACAGGCTTTTTGACAACAATAACAAGCAAGAACTAAAATACTACCATGCCTTTTGATGAATCTTGAAGTGTTACTTTGCTTACTGGCTTGGGTTCATCAAAAACTAAAGCACTAATTTGAAATATTTGATCCTATAACTTTGGAGTGTATCAACAATGGAACAGAACACAAGGGCTTATGATTGATTGATACATGCTATTTGAAATGTATCAGACAATACAGTTCTTAAATGCTGTGTCTTTCTCTACTTTTTACCTGTAATTTCTTATATAAAAATGTAAAGATCATGGCGCTTGTCTACAATTCCCACACTTGGGAGGCTGAGGCAGGAGGAGTACTGTGCGTATGAGGCCAGGTTGGGCTGAAGAGTGTGTTCAAGGCCAGCCTAAATCATGTAGCAAAATCGTGTCTCAAAAAGAAAATAATAATAATAATAATAATAATAATAATAATAACTAAAGAGTAAGATAAAAATTAAAATTTTCTGAATAACTCTAGTTTAATTAACTATTTTTCCTGCTTCCTTAAGTGAAGATGTTTACATAAATAGCAACATTTTTATTAGAAACTAGAAACCTCAAAATGAATCCATATGTCTAGCTGAACCTAGTTCTTAAGCTCAGGAAATACCAATTATCTTTGTTGTTTCCCCTCTTCAACTCTTAAAACTTTAAACATGGTTTTGTGTTCAAATTTGGCAGCGACATGCATTTCGCCATCAATCTCACCTCTTTCTCTGCCTTTAATCTTTTCTAAAATTATATCTGACATTTCCTCAAAGACTTTTTTCTTCTGAATGAAAGAAAAAACTGTGCTTGCAGTTCAAAGTTTAGTTTTGTACATTTTTTTTTCACATATTAAATCTTCCTATGAATAGGAGTGGCTATATCTACTGTTGTCTGTATAAACTCAAATTTAGTCATCCATTTTTAATTTTACAACTTTGTCATGTACCAGAATGTGCTGTTTGTTGAGTATCAACTTGGCAGAAATTATTTAGTTGTAATAATACAATCATAACACATAATGCAAATGATTAGAAGAAATATACTACATTACTGCTTGGCATTGGACAATGTCTTAGAATTCTCTTCCTCTCTTTCCTTCTTGCTAATACTTTGTGGTAAATACATCTAAAATTATCCCCTTTTGAGCTCTCTCTGCTTTTTTAAAATTTTCTGAGCCATAGCTATCTTCCGTTCAAAAGCATTGACTAAATATAAGATGAGAAATATGATTGTGGGAAATTTTTGTAGTTTCTCAAGCCTGTTCACTGTTAGAAAGGTGCTTATATTTATTGTTTCCTACCACTTGTTCTTTTACTTTCACACAAAACAACACGTGGCATATGGTGTACTTTCAAAATTTATTCTACAAGCTATGGAATTTATGTTACTTATACAAGATCTCAATATTTAATTTATGAACATTTCAGGTTTGTTCAGACATATGAAATCAATGGCTTAACAACTTAGATACAACTAAATCACTGATACATCAAGGTAGTGTTGGCCATTTGATTCGCAAAAATAGTCATTAAATAAATAATTTAGGTCCTACTAAACTTGGATGACATTGTCTGGGTCTAACATCTGTCCTTGAAGACTAAGTTACCATACGTAGACAAAATATGTTAGCTAGAATCAGGGCAATACCCACTAATTCTGACTTTTGACCTGGTTAGTTAATGAACTCAGTTCTCTCCATGACTCTGCCCATGGACTGGGTTGGATAAGAACTGAATCAAGGATTCCCAGAAGATCAACATGGAAGCTAACCACTGAGTTCAATTTGGTCCTTGTCCAACGTGTCCTGTGACCAGAATGATGAAAATAATCAAGTTTGTGAACTGAGGCTCCACTGCATTTGGCAATTAGGGCCTCTTTTGTCTATGAATTGTAAATTCTTTGACACAACCCAGTAAAATTTAGAAAAGTAGAGAAATTAAAGGTGATGCCTGTCTTCATGTTTGAGACTGCAAGCCTTCATCGTGTAATCATTTCATGATTTTTATTTACTCCTCAATAACTATTTTCATGGACAAGTTCATGAATCATAAAATATTAGATGTGTGAAGCACTTCAGCTATGATCATTTTTGCCGTTCATCCCTAAACTCAAGATGTTATAAGATACACACAGCAATAAAAAGTTATCTGGCTTTTGTATCACTACAAACCACAGTCTGTGGTAGAAAAAATCATACATATATAGTATATAGTATAGTATATATAGTATACTATATATATAGTAAAATAGTGTATTATCTGTTCTATTTTTATTTTCTTTGGGTTTTTTAGAATTTGTTGATATGTGTAATATGTGTAAATTACTTTCTAAATGTATAATTTCATTAAAATACAACTCATCATTATCAAATAGTCTTATAATGAGATCTCAGTAAGATTTTTAGAGATCATATTCACATCACTCAATTTTACATGTGAAGTTTCTAAAAACACAACTTCAGCACTGAAAGAAGCAAACCGGCCCTTCAGAATGGGCGGCACTGGGAGAACTGTAGTCTGCTGGTCCCATTAAGGCAACTTATCTTGTTTGTGGGATTTGCTGTAAAGATTAATGAGTGTTGAGGTTTATAGCTACCCCTCATTAGAACTCCAACTGGATAGACTAGAAAAGGGACCAACTGCTACCGATAAGCCTGTTTTCTCAGATTTCTGTTTCACAGAACAGATTTGAATCCCTAGCTCTTAAGAAAAAAAAAAAAAAACCTTCCAAGCTGCCAGCCACTCAGAGCTGTCTAAAATAAAATGGAGGTGGGAGGACAAAACCTTTCAGGAACAAGCAGAGGCTGTGTAAACAGATGTGGGCACAGTGAATAGAAAAGGTTGAATAGTTGCTTTGTTTCCTGCTTTCTGTTTGTACCACAGAGGGTCCTGGCTGCACAAGTCTTCCCAGCAGATGATCTGCCACGTCACTCTTCTGCTGCAGAAACATCCACAACCTGGTGCTTTCCAAACACCATCCCCCAAAGCACTCGGCTCCATTTATTTTAATGGTGTTTCATGTTAGGCCAAATATTTATGAAAGAGAACTTACCAAAGACATACTGAAAAGCCCAATGTAGTGTTGCTTTTCCATCCACTGGTAGGTAACCATTGGTCTAAGGCTATGTTATAGAAAGGAAAATGCTGTATATGAATTTTTTAAAATCACATTCATCATGGACAGGTGTTGATTGACATTGGATCTAAAACAGAAAGAGGAGATAGCCTTCGTGAAATTTCTTGTGAATGGAAGTCTTGTCACAAATGAAGACAATGTGTTGAACAACCAGTCCTCTCCTCTTAAAGATTTAGGTAAATGTACATGGCACTGTTGCAGTTCCCCGCATGTCCATTGTGTTCCTCCACAGAAAACTGTTACTGTTGCTTACTTGTGAAAGATCACTGACACCAGGATTTGGAAGCCTGCCCAAGGTTCCTCTAAAGAAGTTCTGGGCCTGGTATTTGGTGGTCCAACTTACCTGGTTGGGTGGGTAGATCGGACAGTGTGTAGGTAGAAGAGGGGGACGATGGCTGCATCTTTCATTATATTCTTATTCTGAGTCAAATAAATCAGCATCAGCCACTAAGGTCAATGGTAGCCTATCGTAAAG
>PVKN010036565.1:0-11417 GCA_004027915.1 Capromys pilorides | reverse complement strand
AAGTGTATATTTGATCTTTATTTTTGGTTCCTGACACCAGAGCATCAACACCCCTTGTTATTTCCTGAGTGGCTGAGGTAAGGGAAGGCTTCCGTAATACACAGCATACACCTGCAAGCAGGTATCAGCTGTGGACCCCAGGTGAGTCAGGCGATTTAGTTCAGTTCCGATCCGATTCCACAGAATCAGCCTCCTAAGAGTCACCTTACTGACGGGAGCCTTGGTTTGCTTTACAGGGTTTCCAGCACTTTGCTTATAGTATATGTGGGTGTGGTTTTCTTTGGGTTTATCCTATTTGTGTTTCCTTGAATCGCCTAAACCTGTAAGTTTAAGGCATTGATCAAATTTAAGAGCTGTTTGATCCTTATTTCCTTAATTTTTCTGTTCTTCTCCTTCTGAAACTCCAGTGAGACAGTGTTAGATCTTTTGATAGTCTCCCACTTGTCTTCAAAGCTTCTTTTCTTTGTTTTTTTTTTTTTTTCTATGTTCTTTACAATAGTGCTTTTTTATTCATTATTCTTTGGGTTCACTGACTTACCTCTTTTATCTTTCCCTTCCTATAATAATAGCTGCTTTCAAGTTTTTGTCCTGTAATTTCAACATTTGGGTCTGAATCTCTGGTATGGGATATATTAACTGTTTTTCCCCTTGAGCGTTAGTCATATTTTCCTGGATCTTTAGTATCCAGGACTTTGATGAGATTTAAATAGAAAGGTGTAATATTGAGACCAGAACCCACCTGGTCAGCTTTTCGGTGAGCTCTAAAATGTGCTTTATGTCAAAGCCTTTATTGTGATGGTGTATAAGTTTGGGGTGTGGGGGTGATCTGTAACTTCCTGTAAGGTTGGGCCAGGGTGTGCACCTGGAGGAGCAAGTGGCACTGTAGGTGCCAGGAACAAGGAGGCGGGTTGCGTGGGGCAAGTTCTATAAGCAGTAGCGGCCACACAGCCACGTGCTGTTGACAGAGATAGCCAGGTAGTGGAGGATGCTGCTGCTTCTGGGCTTATGACTCAGTTCATTGTTTATTAACATAATAGTGCTCCTTGAAAGAATAAGGAAAGCGTAAACCATAAAATAATCACTTGTACCCCGTAGAGATTTTGGTGCACTTCCTTTTGGTCTTTTTATTTATTTATTTTTTTTCCTAAATTTACCTGTGTGTGTTTATATTTATACCTACTTAAAATAAATTTTGGATATAATTTTGCATCTGTTTCCATGTAAAAATCATTTTCCTGTTAAAATGTTTTAAAAGTATATGTTTTTTTTTTTTTGACAAGGTCTTGCTATGTTGCAGTTTGCAAGAGATCAGAAAGAACAGTGGGGAAAAAGGATTTACTGGGTTTTGGGTGCATGCTAGCTCACCTTAACATTATGATGTCCAAAGTGGCTGGGCACCCGGATATAGGAAAGGCTCTAGCTTTATACACTTGCCCGAGGGGTTTGGTCATGGGAAACTGCAGGCCTGGACAAATGAGGGTGCAGAAACAAGAGAAAGTAATTAGTTACTTGGCCTGAAAAGAAGACAGAGCCTTATGAATCCTTCAGGAACAAGGTGGTATAAACTCTGTTTAAAAGACATAGTTGCTAATCTTATCAGTATCAGAACAAGAAGTTATAGTTACAGGGAAGGAGGGGGACAGCTCAAGGGAGATGGCTCTTTAAGTCCTGCTTTGGCTATGCAATTCAGACTGGCCTTCAGGTCACTATGTAGCTCTGGGTAGCCTTGAACTTGAGGCGGTCCTCCTGCCACAGCCTCCCAAATGCTGGATTACAGGTGAGTGCCACAACACCTAGCACAGTATAATTCTTAAGGACTGATGTTGGGTGAAATTACATCATTTAATGTAGTGTTCATGTGGTGATAAGATTTATTTGCATTATACTATTAATGATAAGGAGAATGTGTTTTGTTACTATATGAATGAAATTTTGTTTGGCGTTTGAATATTTGCTTAGATCCTACAAATAATAGCTAACTTGAAGTGCTTACTAAAGGTCCTTTGTTATACTTTCCTATGAAGCATTTGTTAAAACTTATGAAGTTTGTGTTCATTATTAGTTGAAAATATTTTTCCTAGTTTATATGAGGTATAATTGGAAAATACAGTATTATAGTCACTGTTTTGACACTAAGACATAATACCTGACACCAAAAACTTGGAGAAGTTCCTTTTCTTTCCTTTTTTTTTTTTTTGATTTACAAATTTTTTCAAATTATTTATTTATTTGGTACAGTGTCTCACTACAGAGCTTGGATTCATAGTGATCCTCCTGTCCTAGCCCCCCCAATGCTGGGATCACAGGCATACACCACCATGCCTGATTTTGGGGTTGGCATGGAATGTGGTAGGTATCAGGGATCCTATTTGTGTCCTTATGCTTGCTAGGCAGGCGCTTAGACCACAGAGGTATCTCCCCAGCCTTTTTTGGTTTTTTGAGACAGGGTCTTACTGTAATATAGTTCAGGCTGGCCTTGAGCTTACAACAATCCTGCCTCAGCCTTCAGTGCTAGGGTTACAGGTGTGCACCTAGGAGAGGCTTCTAATTTTTAGAGGTTTCACTCTGTCTATCGTCAGATGACTTAATAACAGACGTCGTGGCAGAGGGGCCTGGCAGAGAAGCTTCTCAAGGTAGGGTGACTGGAAGCAGAAGGAACAGGGACGAGCCAGGGAGGAGATACACCTTTCTAGGACCCACTCGAGTGAAGTCTCTAACCAAATCCCACCTCCTAACAGCAGGTCCCCTGGCCCTGTCACCACTCACCTTTCACCCATCCAGCCCCTGGACACATCAGCCTTCCAGCAAATGTTCCAGGTCCAAACCATAACAGATGGTGAGTGGTTGACAAAGAAAATCATTATGTTAAAAGATATAACTATAAAAAGTAAAGCCATTTTAATATGCTGAGCTGTAAAAGGCTCAAGTTGACAACTTCTGACACTGCCAGTTCTGTGGCTAACCCACTACTATTATGGGCTATTTGACTATAGTGGCAAATGCTATTACTGAGGGCCATCCAGCATAAAGCCTGGCCACTAAAACATGACACTGTGTCCTCATTCATCTTATTCCCTTGGTCTGGCACCATGCAACTTCTGACTCTTCCCCGAAGTCAAAATGACTGTGAGAATCAGACATTTGAAATCAGTTCTGGGAATAGAGGCAGCCATGACAGGGCAATTAAAGTCACACAAGAGGGCTTCCAGAGCTGCTTCAGAAAGTAGCAGGACAGTGGGACGAGTATGTCTGTAGAGAGGGGCCAGACATGGAGGGGGACGCTTGGCAGTGGCTCTTCTGTCATGTACTGTGTAGCAATTTAAACTCAGCGTATTTTTGCTGGTGAGTGCAGGGTATGGGCTGCAGGAAGCCTGCTACAGAAGCAACCTGGGCCTGCATGGGGGAGCTTGCATGCTGGGAGGTCCTTAGATGTCCAGTTGGGGAGAGCCTTTTGTCCCCTTAGATAGTACTGGCCATGTCTTTGGCAGCGCAAGGTAAAGTACATTGAACTGGCTCTGAAAACCAAGCCTCATTGGGACCACCCCTCACAAAAGCAGGCTGGAACCTATGTGTTGAGCTGAAGCAAAGCGGCCATTTGCTACAATGAAATAAAGAAATAGGCCCCAACATCTCTGACCATAATAGAATGTGTGGGATGCATCGGAAAACTCACCCATCAGGCCAAGAATTGAGAAAATCACAACTTGAGTAAGAAAAGATAATCAACTGACACCAGCTTCAGATGAATCAAGTGGCAGAATCAGCTGACAAGGATTTGAAAGCAGCTGTCATAAAAATGCTTTAGCAATCAGTTCCACGTTGTCTTCGAACAAATGAGAAAGCGAAATATCTCAGCGAAGAGAAAAGTTTAAGAACAAAGGGTGAAATGCAAAATTGAAAAATATAGAAGCGGGGAAAGAAAAACTTGCTGATGAGTTCAGTAGTCAAGTAGAGCTGACAGCATGTATTCAATAACCTTAGCCGATCAATAGAGTGATGTGTGATGTGTGATAAATCAACAGAACTTACCCAGTCTAAGCAACAGACCAAAGTAGAATAGAAATAACATGAGATGGAGCCTTACAGATTTGTGAATATTGACAGGTAGCCAGCATTTATGCCATTAGCGTTTCAGATGGAAAACAAAAAAGCATGGTATTGAAGGAGTGTAGCCGTGAGGTGATGGTTGGTTGATCTTGTTGCTGTACAAGTGTCATTGTGTACTTGCCCAAACCTCGATGGTATATATGTCAGTCACTTGATGTTGAGTAAACACAGGGTGTGTGAGGCCACTGCAGTGTAGCAGATAGTATTTTATGGTGAATTTTTTATAAGCAGAAGGGAATACCCTCAGCTATAAGTTGAGTAGTAAATTGAACCAAAATGGAAGTGATGGTTTCATACTTAAAAGGTTAAAAAAAGAAAAGTATCATGGCAGCTGGATGTGGTGGCACACACCGGTAATCCAAGCCCTCAGGTGGCTGAGGTGGAAGGATCACTGAGAGGGACAGAAGAGAACCCAGAATTTGGGTTGCCCACTGAACCTGCTTTTCAGTGTTTTATTGTGCAAAGTTGTAAGACAAGGTAGGTTCAAGGTGGGACAGCTAGTTAATAAGATCACAAGTACAGTTGCTTTGATAATGCTGATCCAAAGAAAGTCCGGGTAGTGTGAGGTGGGACAAACTATGGTCAACCAAGTAGATTTTAACAAGTATAGTTGCTTAGATAATATTGATTCAGTGGGATTAAATTGAGAAGCATGTCATTGCAAGCACCGATGGAACGGACAAAGACTTTCCTGGAAGGGTGGATTAAGGTCCTTAACCCAAGATGATTAGATCAATCACTGCTTTTCATCCTTTCATCAGTGGACAGTATAAGCATATCACAGTAGTACTTAGCAACATTTCTTGGGGTGTGTCTCCCATAAGGTTATGGAAACTATTGGGTTCTCATTAATGAAAAAAAGACTAGAAGGAAATATTTCCTGGCAGCTGCTGCTTTATTTGCTAAGGAGAGTCCTGTCCAGCAGTTTGCCTAAGCTGAAGGGTCTCCAGTGGAATTGTTAACAATTTTTTCAATGTGTTTAGTATAGGGTCTACAGGGTCTCACTATACAGATTGGATTAAGTGATCCTCCTGTTTCAGCCTCCCAACTGCTGGGATTATAGGTGTGCACCACCACGCCCAATCTCATTTGAATCTCAGCGTGC
Organism: Capromys pilorides; assembly: GCA_004027915.1. Taxonomy (NCBI): domain Eukaryota; kingdom Metazoa; phylum Chordata; class Mammalia; order Rodentia; family Capromyidae; genus Capromys; species Capromys pilorides. The sequence continues at coordinate 6,205 of PVKN010036565.1, read as the reverse complement.
CCCCGGGGGCAGGGCCAGCATGGCATGTTGGGGATCGAACCCCTGTCCCTGCGCCTGCCTAAGCAGTGGGCCCTGAATTGTTAACAAATTTTTGATGTCCTGTGAGAACTAGGTCATACTAGTCAACACATTATTTTTGACTAGTGAGAGATTCTCAAGTTATTGTACATAGGCAACAGTATACATTATATTTATAAAACTAGTCCTGACATTATTTTGACAAGCTGGCAGCCTTGCTGCAAGCATATCCTTAACTTTTAATGATATCTACAAGTCAATTTAAATTATAGGCACATACTTAAAACTGAAAAGGCAAAAAAAAAAAAAAAATCATGGAACTGAAACAAAACCACTTGTATTCTGGCCACTCAAATTGAACAGACAGCACACAAGACAACTGTTATTAGTCTAGAATGCATTCAGATGTATTTGGCCAAGTTGAATTATAATGACTTAGCGTGTTGTAGAGTCTGTTCTGAATGATAGGAAACACTTTGCACTAAGGAGTTGGGAGGCAACTAACTTTATCAATGGTGGCGGGCTGGTGGATCCAGGTCCCAATCACCATACTTAGCTTAAAGTAAAATAGCAACTTACATACATTTCATAAGCAGGAAGTACAAAGCTGATAACAGGTTGGTCTGTAATTGATTACCTAGATTTGGTCATATGTTGTCAGGCAGATGTGTCTGGGGCAGGTTGCATCAGAGGGGGCCGTTCATCATGAGGCAGGAAGGTCTGGGGGAAGTCAGGGTTCAGGCAAGTGAGTGAGATTGAGTCTTTCATGGAGCTAGCCTGTCCCTGGTAGATAGTCTTTAGGCTGGCAAAGCAGGATATGTTTGTAAGCCATGGTGTAGCTGGTCAGATAGAGCTGGGTCAAATTATCTCTGAGTTGTGGCTGGGTAGTTTAGTCCAGGTTGGCTGAGTCTGAAGGCCCAATTAAGAAGCTACTACTTAAAATTTCCTATTAACAGTAGTTTTTAAGTTTGTAATTACAAATAGACTAGTCAGAACTTTTTTTTAGGTCAATTAACAGAGATCTCTTATAGTGAGAATTGGAAGGAATAGAACCTTTTACACCCATGAAAACAAAGACGATTTTTAAGATGGGCCCCAGGCTGATGGTCTGTCTGTCTAGACAAGCTACTCATTGTTTCTATGATAGCCATAGTTGTTGGATGGTCACAGCTGATGGCCAAAACTGCTGCTGAAATAGCCACATGTAGCTGTTCCCTCAAATGGGACAAACTGTTAAAGATAATTTTAACTACTTGCAGGCAGGCCTGGTTGGGTGTAGAAAGAAACTAGCTGGAGCTAAGTATGAATTTAAAACAGTAAAGGGCCTGTCAAGGTTCCAGTCTGCCCTGCTGCAGACTCCACCTATGACAGTTTTACTCATTTTGCCTGTGATTGTTGGACCGTACTTAACTATAGTCCTGTTTTAGAGTCTCAGTTGGCATATGGCTTGGCTACTTTTTTCTCGTTACTGAGCCAAATGCCCAATGCCCATTTTTTTTTTTTTTTTTTTGTCTTTTTGAGATAGGATCTCACTGTGCAGTTCAGGTTGGCTTTGCGCTCACTTTTGTAGCCCAGGCCAGTCAGGAACTCATACTGATCCTCCTACCTCAGCCTCCCAAGTGCTAGGATTATAGGCGTGCGCCACCATGCCCAGCCCCAATGCCCAAAATTAACGAAGGAAAAATTTATTTAGCTTGCAGTTTGTGGAGGTTTCATTCCCTAATCAGCTAGCTCCAAGGCAGGATAGCATGGCACAGGAGCAACAGTTCAAGGTGGCAGAAGACAGTAAAAGCAGCCAGGCATGGTTGTGTGTAGAGGACTGCCAGAGCAGCTCCTTGAAAGAAGAGCAACTGTCTCCATTTTGACTGAGCCTGACCCTATATCCTCATATTGAAATGTACAGAGTTGGCTAGGATTTCTCATTATCCTTTCAGTTGGCCTTCAGCCAGTGTGTATTGGTCTAGCTGAGGTCCTGGTGGTGATTTTTGAAGACGGCACGCCTGTTTCCCTGATAACCCACACTTGCTTCTCTCCAATATGAGCCCAGTTGAAACAGGACGAAGAGCCAATGCTCCATGCTGTCAGCTGGGATCGAGCCTCCAGATAGAGGCTATGACTCCCTGGGGCTTGCAAGATTACACATGAGAGCCAAAGCACCAGACCTCCAAAGTATTAGATACTATATCAATAGCATAATACAAATTACTTCCTCTGCATATCCTCTCTGAATATGGCAGAGGTGAGTGCAGGCCTCCTACCTAGCCCAGCTCACAGTGCTCACCTTCTTCCCACAATTCCCTTTTCAAGCCACTCCCCCTTCTCCACTTAAAACTGGGTGCAGCCTTGGGTCGCTCTCTTTGTTCTGGAAAGCCATCTTCATGGCTGGACTTAGGGCCCCTTAGCTCCCTAATAATTATATATATGTCTTAGTGTCTTTATTATGTCTCTGGGTTGTGCTGGGAGTGGTAGATTGAAATTAACTTGGTGGAATTCCAATAATGTGGTTTTAGGATTATAAGTTTAGACTTCTTGGGTCGAGACGAGAACCAGGCAGGGACTCTGACAGAGGCGTGTGTATGAAATCAATTGGAGTCCAAGGAAATGATGAGAAGACTGGATTAACATTGCTGTAGAGGACTCATGAGCTTAGTCTCGCTCTGAGTCTCGAGCCACAGAAACTTGTCACGTTTATTGACATTTATTGATAAATGTGACTTGTCACATTTATTGAGGGCTAGAAGCAGGCCAAGGAATGTGTATAACTAATTTGGTGTAAACAAACTGTTATTTACATCGCCTTTTGGCATTTACCAAACTCTTTTAAGTTCACACATTTCTAGTTGGTAAAGTCCCAGGTAAAGGAACAAAAACACACAGGGTGCCTCCAGGAATTGCCTCCTTATATTCAGTTTGCTGGAATTACAAAGGGCCAGTTTCTTCGGCTCTGTTTTTTGTTCCTTGTTCTTTCCTTTGGGACAGCAGAGTTCTGTCTTGTAGAGGCTGAGGCAAGAGGATGGCTGCAAGTTCAAGGCCATCCTGGACTACAAAGTGAGCTCAAGGCAAGCCTTAACTGTGTAGTGAGACCATGCTTCAAAAAATCCAAAGGGGCCAGCAAGATAACTCAGCAGTCTAAGGCGCCTGCTTAGACAAGCTTAGGCAACCGCAGGGATTGCAGTTGGATCCCCAGCACCACATGCTCTGCTGGTCCCACCTCCAGGGCAGGCTGAGCAGGCCATAACATAAAGTTAAAAAAAAAAAAAAAAAAAATCCAAAGAAAACAAAACTCCCACAAAAACAAAAACTAGTCACCATCATCTTGAGGGGAGAGAGAAGAATACTTTTCCCCAAGAATTAAAAGGAAGGTGAAAGTTGTATACATTTTGGACTGAGACTTATACATCTATTCTTCAGGATTAAATCTACATGAGTTCTTGAGTGTGACCCAGAGATAAGTGAGAAATGATGTGAGATCAGCTTCACCCTGGAAGCAAGTATCCCTGGGGCTGGGGGAATGCTCTCCCTTCTGGGGTCCTGGTCCTGAAATTCGCGGCCATGGAGGAAAGGATTGTCTTCAGTCGAAGCTTGTTGTGAACTGTGTTATTACTCAGGGGCGGCCAGTGGAGAAGGAACAGAAGAGGGACTCCAAGTATGGCACAAGAATTGAATCCTGAGCCTCTCAGGTATAGAAAGGCAGTTAGGATCAAGAGATTTCCCAGGTGGCTCTCGAATCCTTAGCAAGACAAGACTCCAGAGACAGAAGTTATGATTGACCCCAACTATATTGCCAAACAGAAAATGAAACCAATAATTGAAGGACCTGAAAGGTTATGTATTAACCATTTGAAAGAGGGTGAGAGAGAAAATGACAGCATTCCAATTATACTATTGAGACTGTACTTTCTAATAAATCACTCTGAATCAAAAATTCTAAAATGCCAGCCTACAAAAGAGATCTATCATCTCCAGGACAGACTGAGGCAGGTAATAGTTTACAAGAACTCTTGGCCTTAGGACAGGGATGTTCCAGACGTTTTGGTTCTCTGTCCAGTCACCTAGGTACAGCAGTGCTAGGTGGGTTCTGTTTAAATCTACCCTGGGAACATGTGTGTCTGGGTATCTGTAATACACTTAAGAGACTTACAGATTAAAGTCTGTACAAATTGTCTCTCATTAGAAGGTAGTGGTTTAAGTGTAACATTACATTTCCTCTATCTAGGCCCTCAGAATCCTTAATAGGGTTGTCTGGAAACTTTCGTAGATCTTTAGATCTGATGTGCTTTAGGTCACTGAGAGAGAAGGGGCACATGAATATGATAGGTACTTCGTGCAGCAGAGAAACAGGCAGAAGAAAGACGGGAAAGGGCCTTTATTTTCTTAGAGGACACGGGAGAGAATGTGGGGAAAGATTAGCAATTCTCTCAATTGGAACAAATGGATACTGGGGCTTTTAGGGCCATTTGCCAGGGGTGGAACTCGGAGGGGTTGTTTAGGTACACCTGAGGGAGCTGATTGTGGGTCTTCCCTGAGGCGGTGGAAAGGGTAGAAGTAAATTATATCCTGGGCTAAATTGGAGAAGGGGGAGGTGGTGTTGGGGAAGACGGGCCTTTGTTTTAAGGGCTTCAGCTATATTAGATGACCACCATGATGATTTTAGCAATTCATAATAGAGCCAGAACCTATCAGAATGCAGTAGTTCTAAGTTCCCCATTTACTTCCTGTAAGGGATGTTGTCCTTAGACAAAATCAGGTAAGGATGGATACAGCCTCACAGAGGCTTTAGTTATGGCTACCTAGAAGCTCTGCCCTAGGACCCAGAGGGCAAGTAGGTGAAGCCTCAGACTCAGTAATTGTGGGCAAGTGTTTGATGAAGGTCTGACTGTGTGGCGGTCCCTCGCTGTTTTGTGCTTCCACTTTCATAGACTCACTTGTTTTGTGGGTTTTCAAAAAATACTATTTAAATTATTCATTGCGGATTTTTTGCTATATCATGGTGTTTGTAGTACTGTACAGTATATGTATGTTGTTAAAATTACATAGTTTAGAAAGTGGTTAAGAACATTAGAAGTGTTTCTAAAAGTTTGGGGAAGGTTTATGAGAGTGTGGGAAAGGTTTATAAAGCCTTAAAATATATGTAAATACTAAAATAAATATAACATTGCTACTTCACTGAGTTTTACTTATCATGGGGGTGTCTGGAACGTAACCTCCATGATAAGCGAGGGACCACTATACTTTTAAAAGATTGTTAGTATTTTAATCCGAACTCAGAGTTGGCCTGGGATATTCCTTCAGTTTACCTTTCTTGCACTTAACTGACTTACGTGATTTTTGTCACTCATGGCACATGGCTTCATGCTTGTTAAATAGTGTTTGGATTCATCTGTGTCTTATACTTGCATGTGCTGGTTGGCCCCTAAGCTCCCTCAAATACATTGGAAGTCTGCCCGTTGAGTGCCAGCGTATCTATTCTACTACTGTACGCCTTCCCTTACCCACCTCTATTCAAAGCAGGGGTCCTTTTACATATGAGTAATGGTCTCAAGTTCTTTGGACCTTGTTGTCTATTCCCTGGCATTATATAATACTGTACTAATACTATGTGAGACACTTTGATGGATTTTAACCTGGAAGTGTCAAAGACCCACCTTATGGAGCTTTTATAGTTAATGAATTATAGATTTATTTCATTAGGTTTTAGAAAACCCGAAACAGCATCAAAACATTATAGTGGTAGAATATTAAGTTTCCCTATCATGTAGGTAACAGTAGCACTATTTCTGGTTATGAAATACATGGTTTATTCTTTAGAGTCTTGTGTTTTGTTTCATCGCTTTGATATGATTTGTCTTTTGTTTGTCATAGTCCATGCTTCGAGGGAGAGGAGGTTGCTATAAGCACACATTCTATGGCATCGAAAGCCATCGCTGCATGGAAACCACCCCGAGCCTGGCCTGTGCGAATAAATGTGTCTTCTGTTGGCGGTAAGTAGAAGTGCATGATGGGTGACCAGGGACACACGTGATGAGCGCTGGATGCTCAGGCTTCCTGGGAAGTTCTGTGCTTTCTGAGGTTAAGCTCCTTTTCCAAGTATAACAGTACACATTTATGCATTGTTGTCTTCCTTGACCGATTGCAAAGAAGTTCTCAGGTTTTTTAGTGCGTTTATAATACTAATTTTTAGCCTATG
>PVKN010036564.1:0-11415 GCA_004027915.1 Capromys pilorides | reverse complement strand
ACTACGTAAGATATATGTAGTTTATAGGGATTTATAGTCAGAAAATTTGGAGAAATTGTGAAGATCTTCCCTCTTACAGTGTTTATCTCAGATTACAAGAAGACTGAGTACTCTAATCAAGTGAAGGTATATCTCTCTCACTTCTCCCAAAGTGAGGTCAGTGATCAAGAGTAGTGGCCAAAGTTCTACCCCTTGTACCATATCTAGCCAAAACCTTTGCTTCCTGGAGATTTTCCCAGTTCCTTTTGCCCACTTTTGCTCATCTTTGAAAATGGATGACACTAGTACTCAAAGACATACAATATAGGCTGTTTCAAGGCCATTCAATTCATAGCTCATATGTCATCTTTCCAGAGAAGAATTTTCCTGACTGCCATAACTGAAGTAGTGCCTTATCACTCTCCATCCCAGCTCTTTGTTTTTTCCCATTAGTGTTTATCACTACTTGCTGTTATTTGCTTAATTTTAAACACAAGTTCCCATTGAAATGTACACATCTATAAGGCAGAGATTTTATTTGCTCTGTTCACCACTATATCCTCAGCTCTTAGAATAGAGCTTGATGCAGAGAAGGTACTCAAGGAATACTTTGTTGGATGACTGAATAAATATTTCAACCAGAAATGTATTTCTGTGTGTTTTTCCTAATAGGAGAACAAGATTTCTAAGAACAAAACTCATCTCATAGTCTTCAGTAGCTTATGGCATATAGTAAATTCTACACCTATACTTGGTGGGGGGGGAGGTAAAATTTGAGGGATGTCTTATCCATGCCTCAGCATTTTCATCCCTTTAACTACATTATCTCTCTTCCTAAGCCACCTGGGATGGGACAGAGTAGAGAATGGGCATTTTTATTTTTCAAGAGAAAATCTAGCCTTTTTTGTTTGTTTTATTTTAGTTCTCTTTTTACGGGGGAGGGGGCAGGATCTCACTTTGTAGTTTAGGCGGGCATCAAACTCACAGCAATTCTCCTGCCTCAGCCTCTCAGAGGCTAGGATTATAGGTGTGTACCACCAGGTCTGGCACAAAGGTCTAGCCTTGTGGTGATTTGGGAAAGCCTGACTGGGAGTGTGTGTCTGGGGGAGGTCTACCAGATTTTCTTCAGTTTCTGAGTAGTGGGGATTCTACAAGGGAGAAGGCCTGGAGAAGTCAAAGGGAAATATAAAAGAACTTACTCTGATAGGCAAAGCAAAAGTCTAAACAAGTATGTCCTAGAAAAAGAAATATTGTCCCTGGAGCAGGAAGAAACACTTAACATCCAGCCTGCAAGTAGATCAGGACATTTGGAGGGTGCAAAGCAAACTCTGGGAGTCTCTGAGTAGCAATATAAACTACTATTGCAGGCCTCAGTGGGGAAGCCTGAAGGAAAGAGAGCCAGAGCTCTTGAGCATGTGCTTGGGTTCTTCTCATCTAAAAATAGAATCTAGTGAGAGAGGGAGAAAAACCTGTTTGTTAAACTTCATGCAGTTATGCAGTGGAGTAAACTACCAAGCAAGTGAAGATGTTGAGGCACTAGGATTAGAGGCATTCAAGGTAGGTGTGATTAGATCCTAGGGAGATTATGAGTACCACCAAACCCTTTCTGTTTGTGGGCAGTGAGGAAAGCAGGTGGTGACAGTCTTCATAGACCACTTCACATGCATACACACACAAACACACACACACACATACACAGAAGCTCACACACTCATAGCCTTGATCATGAAAGGAAAGAATTGACTCTACTCCATCTTCCTGTAACTCAACAGTTTCATGGATGATGAAAGAGCTGTCACAATACAAAAACTGCATGCCTTCTCCCTACTGACAAGTCACTTTCGGGAACCTGATACATTTCTGTAATTGTCCAAGTGTCCGCCGGCCTCCTCAGTCAGGGGAAGTTCAACAGTCTTGTATTTTTACCTTTATACACATAAACATATGCAGAGATATATTTATATCCCCCCCCGCACACATACACATACACACTGTCAACCTGAGTCAATTACAGTGCTATCAGCTAGACTCATAGCCTTTTGGAACCACCATCTCTGCCTTTCTGAATATCAATCCCTTCTAGATGCTCTTGGTCAAACATGGGTTCTCTGCTTCGAAAGGCCTCCTCAAGGCCAAGTAATTACTGTGGAAGGGCCCATTCCCACTGTGAGATGCCAGAGAAAATGAAGATTTGTCTCATGCTCTGCAGAAGAGGCCATGATCTTTGCTTTTCTTCTTTCTTCCCTTTGGTAGCAGCAAATTCTAAGGCCAAATTGAAAGGAACAGGAAAGACCTGAGTGAAATGGAACAATTGGTGGACTGAAAAATTGAAAATACACCAGAAGTTCAGGGAGGGAAATGGAGAGCAGTGGGGCAGAGAATGAAAGTGGCAAGGCCACAGCTGAGAAGCCAATGACCGCCACATGCCCTGCCTCCCCATGCCAAGCCAAAAGTTGCTCTGCTCTTTCACTGTTGGCTCAGAGCCGAGAGTTCAGCACCTTCTGGGGCTGGTCAGTGGCAAACTGTCTGGTCAGGAGAGCTAGTGTCCAGCATCCCATCTTGTTCTTATCTGTACTTTAAGGCTCTGTGCTCCAGGCTTTCTCCCTGTCCTAAGAGCCTAGTACAACATCTCTACAACAAAATTCAACTGTCCCTGTCCTGTTCCTGCACAACCATGAATTCACTGAGTCAGTTGTGTATCCAAGTGTGAAATAATAGGTCATGGATAAAAGCTGTATTCTCCACCCAACATCCAACATGGATGTTAACAAGATGACTCTAAACAAGAAAAGGGGAAGATGGTTATCTATGTTCAAATACATACATATTAGAAACCACAAGTAACTTTAGCAGATTTCTCTACTGCAAGAGTTTTCAGAGCCTGTAATATGCTACTTTACATTTTGAGATCTAAGAGGAATATTTCTTAAACCTATTGGCCACAGAATTTTTTCTTTTTGGTAAAGCAGCTCAGAGGAGTATTACTTTATTTGAAGTATTTCTCCCCTGTGATAACTTAGTTAGATTTCCATAGCAGTCCTCAATACCTAAACTCAAGAGAGTAACCATAGTGATGGGAAACTCAGGCATTCTTACAGTTAGAAAAGACAGTGACAGCTGCATTGAGTCAAACACCAGGCCAAGGGAAGATATTAATGACCAAAGGACCTTGGTGATACGGCTACCTCATAGCACACATTACAGGTGGTTGACATATAGATTGGCTGTCATCAGCTGACCTGTTTATATTCTATAGATCCCAAGTGTCTTTAGTATTACCTTTTTTATGCTGTGTCTGGGAGATTAGTATGGAGGGAACAGAGGAAGGTTTAGCTCTCAAAATATGTCTATTTCTTGTGTCAAACTCATGTTTGATAACTGGTTCTTCTTTCCAAACAAACACATTTGATTTTTGTGAACTTGTTCTCCACTGCTACCCCACATTCCATTCTCAAAAGCTGCCTGGGCCTGCTGCCTCAAAGAAGGGCTGGCTGTAAGCATGGATGCTTTGCTACATTCTCTCACACATGTGCGTGAACCAACCACCTCCTTACAGTGCCCAGAAATGGAAAAATGAGAGCACAAGAGAGAACTTGACAGTTGTGTCCATTCACACCACTCCTCTGCTACTCAACTTAGTGTCCTAATCAGAGGATCCTTTCAAAATAGAAGTGAGTGTTGCAAACAACAAGTTGTTCTTCTGAAAAAGGTGACTTAATCCTGGAAAGGGAAGCTACCTAAGAACAAGATGTTCCATTCATTAAGCCAGAAGTTTTCCAAAAGTGAGAAAAGGACAATATTAGGCTGCTGATAAAAGCACTGTGCCTAGTGTGCTTTGTGCCACCCAGAGAACACAGAACTACCATGTTCAGTTCTGCAAAGTACTCTGAAGAAGCAGCCCTGTGAATTACAGTGCTGCCAAAGGAAAATTACAAATGTAATAGAAGGTCAAAGGGCTGGGGCCTGTTTAATGTCATGGGCCACAGTGAAGAGCTAGACTCTTGAGGCAGGACAAGTAGGGACTGCAGGCAACACTGTTGATAGAATTTCAGTAGCCTCCTAGGTGAAGAAGCTCAGCTGTGGAATCACATCACAAGAGGAATCACTCAGTAAACTGGGTAGATTTAGCACCCCTCACCCCAAGTAAGAGAGGAATCAAATGACAGAATTGAGAAAACATGATAGCTATATGCTGATGGTTTAGAGGTGCTGCCAAAAGGAAGACAGAGGAAAGAAGTTACTGGAAGACTGCTCTCAGATTGATATAAAATGTTCTAATGAGACATGTTCAGCAGTGGAGTGGGCAACTTTACCAGACAATGTCTTGCTGAAGACACACACTCAGAGGGGAGAGAGTTAGCTGATCTCTAAGGCCTTTTATCCCTTCTTGCCTTTTCTCTCACTCATGAGTGTTTCTGTCTCTATCACTGAGATATTTCCTAGTTTATTGCGTGTCAGAATGGCAATGTTACTGACTAACAAATGCCGAAAGTCAAGGGTAGACTGGAGGTGGCCTCCAGCTCTGGATAGCTTGGCTTCTCACTCCACTCTCACCTAAATTATTGCATTTTACCAGGGCTCTCGGGGATTGCATGGGGACAGCTATTTAATCTGATAAACTAATCTACACTAATGGGATCATGAATGCTAATGAATTAATGGGTTACCTTCTCAAGTGACATATTTGCATTTTAACAGAGGTCTTCTGGAGATAATGTTTTAACTCAAAGGAGTGATTAACGTTGAAATTTCCACTGTTTGGCACTCTAGAAAAGGAGATACTTTTTGAAAAGGGAAGCTTTTTCCATCCTTTATAGCAGACCATCTTCTAGAAGAGGGGAAAAAACCATTCTTGCCCTTGAGGCATTTACAGTTTACTACAGTTGAGAAATTACAATGGCTAACATTTATTGAGACTCCACTAGTGCTAAATATTTTTGAATCCTCACAACAAAAGTCCTTTTTCATTTTTTATTTTTAAATCCTTTGATTAGGTATTTCTCAGATAGAGACTCAGCCTCAGAGAGGTTAAGTGACTTAGGACTGCATTTCATTGACTGAAAGGTACTATTAGCTATAAGACACAAAATTTTTTCAGCTTTCCCTAATAAAGAAAAAAATGTTGCCAATTAAAGGACAGTTCACTATGGATAGTAAGAAACATTTCAGTTTTAGAAATGTTAAAAATGTCTTTGAAACCATGAAATACAGTTAAGTGATAAGGCTGACTCCCGAGTACTCTTTCTGCTTAATGCTGTTTATAAACCTCAGATGGGAAATAGCTGGGGAACACTTTGATATAATAGTATAATAGCAAGCACATATTTTAGAACAAAATAGCTACACAAATACCCCAAAATGGCACACTGAGTTTGAGGTCAATGGCAGGACATGTTGAGGGGCATGAACTTCATGGGTGAAAGAAACACAATGTTTACAGTAGATGAATCAGTCCAGGCTGTGCCCAAGGCAGGGTGAGAGAGGGGTAGCTGGTGGTTACTAACTCTGCCAGTTTTTGGCAATATGGCATACAGGCTTGTTTGGCTAAAGTGAAAGGATTAATTAAGGAGACCATAGGAGATTCCTTAGTGAGATAAAGAAAGGAAGACAAGTGAGCTGGCAGATGGTCATTGAAGGTCAGTGGTACCCCCAGAGGTCCATATATTAGAAGCTTGGTCCCCAGCCCAACAATATTGGAAGACTCTGTGGGCCTTATGAAGTGATCCTTATGAGAGGTTCTTAGGACATTTGGGCATGCCTGGAGAGGAACTGTGGAACCTTGGTCTCTTTGTCTTCTTTCTGCTTCTAGTTCATGTTGTGAGTGGTTTATTTCTCGGTGAACTCTCACCACAATGTGCCATGCTCTCCAGAATCTCAAAGCAATGCAGGCATCAGATCTTGAACCATAAGTCAAATAACACTTTTCTTATAAATTAATTCCCTACAGTATTTTATTATAGTGATGATAAACTGATTAATGTGGCCAGGATGAGAGATTTGTTTAATATAATGGAGAGGAGACAAATGTGGATGCTTCTGTTAATGCCAACATATTACAAACTCATGCTGGCTACTAGAATGAATTAAAGCTCTCAGCCTTGAAGCCAGAAGCTATCTAAAGCAGTAAAGAAGTGTCATGAAAAGAGGATCACGTCATGAGAGGCGGCAGAGTTGTAGGACATTATGCACCTTGAATTCTCATCCCTCTCTTGATGTCATTTCCTTCTCTTTAGGTGTATCATTCCTCAGTCAAAGAGAAAGCTGCAGAACCCTGGCTGCATAAGGCATCAAGCCTGAAGGCCTACTGTTGAGGTAAGAGCCCTCCTCCCATCAGCTTTGGGAGGAGCTATAGCCTGAATGAGGTACAATCCTCCCCATCTCCCTCCAGATACTTTGTGGAGACCTTTCCATGTAGGTCTGACTGTCCTGTAGGATACATGAATGAAAGAAATAACAAAGAAACCTTATTCCCTACCTGGGTAGAAAGCTGAACACACAGGGAGTCACAGCAATAAGGGGCCATAGGATCACATGCTGAATTGTAGCAGAAAAACTGGTTCAGATTCCAAAAGGAGAGGGAATTATGAATAATTTTTTTCCTCTATATTTTATTTTCTCAGTGGTATTTTTATAGCCAGAGAGGAGGTATAATTTAAACAAAGGGGCATCCAGTGAGGGCTAGAATATCAGGAAAAGCTTCACGGCACAGACACAACATGAGCTTGTTGGGTAGAGGACATGATGAAAGGATTTGCAGTGGCAGAGAAAAGGAGCCACTGTACGCTGGGGGAGCAACACAAGATGACCACAGAGGAGTAAGAACAGAGGAGGCATAGTAGGGTAGGGTAGGGAGTAGAAGATAGGAGAGTCTAGGCATGAGAAATAAGTGAGATAGTGATGTTTTTTATAATACTAATATGCAATATCAGCCTATTTCCCATTGCTATAACAAAATACCCAACATAAGCTACTTTGTGAAGAAAAAAGATTTATTTAGCTTATAGTTCTGAAGGTTTAAGTGATCACACCTGATAAGAGCCTTCCTACTGGGAGTCTTGAGGTGGCATAGTGTATAAGCTGGCAAGGAACAGGGAGTGTGTGCATGTTTCTGGTCTTAGTCTCTCTTTTTATGATTCCATCAATAGGTATTCATGAGAAATCTACCCTGGTGACCTTATCTAACCCTAATCACTTCCTAAAGGCCTGTCCTCTAAGTACCACAGGCAGGCTAAGTTTCTACTCTTTTCATAGCTCACAATGGGGGATTAGCTTTGAACACATGAACCTTTGGGGGATGCACTCAAGTTCTACCCAAACCATAGCAAGCGAAGTGCGTGTGTATAACACATAAAGGTCTATGTAATAGTAAATCTCAGCTGTTGTGGAAGGCAGGTCTTAAGATTTCAGGGAGAGGAGCTTCCTTTTGATATAGTAAGGAAAGGGGTACTATTATACGCTCTTGAGCAGGGAGTGACATGATGAAAGATGTTTTAAGGAGATTCCTTTGGCAGCTGCATTGACGGATCACTTGGCAGGAAGGAGGCTGAAAGCAGAGAGACCAGTTAGGAGCCTGCTGCAGTAAACTAGTTTCGAGGTTGAGAGCTTTGGTTGTGCTGGTGGCAGTGGAAATAGTCAAGAAAAGGTAGATTCATGAGATGCCTCCGAGAGATGAAATTCGACACATGCTAGTGACTGGAACAGGGAGAATGCAGCTGATTCCAGGCTCAAGACTTGGGCTATTGGAGAGCGATGGTGTCATTGATAGAGGGAAAGGGTACAAGGGTTGAGGACAATTGCAAGGGAAAGGCCGGAGAGGACATAGTTGGGTTTGTTTTAGTTTGGTGAATTCAAAATGATGGTAAAACCCAAAATGGAAATATCTTTAAAGGTAACAATCAAACAGAATTACAGTTCAGGTTTAAGACCAGGTTTGACCACTTCCAGCAATCACCTGGAACTCCAAAGCAGGGAAAGCAATATTTAGACCAAGTGTGGAACACTTTAAAGGGGAGGGAAAAACCCAGTCGCAACCACCAATTTTGATTTAGACTTTACAGCTGACAATCTCTAAACTATGTGGCAACAGCAGGCTAGTGGATCTGTTTAAAGATCTCTCCTTTTTCTGTCAGTAAGTGATCTTCCTACATGTGAGAAAGATTACTGCTGGACTGTAAGTGACAAGATGAATATGGAATAACACTTGGATTATTAACCTTATCTTCATTCTCTGCAATTTCACTCATGATGACAAAAGAGCCAGTGTGATATGTAGAATGCTCGCCAGTCCTACGAGTGATCTAGTTTTCTGTTTTATTTTGTTTTGTTTTTGAGACAGGGTCTCACTGGGTAATTCAGGCTGGTCTTGAACTCACTATGTAGCCCAGGTTGGCCTGTAACTCATACTGATCCTCCTGCCTCAGCCTCTGAGGTGTTAAGATTATGAGCATGTTCTACCATGCCTGGCTTGAGTGGTTTGGTTTTCTGAGACCCAGACTACAGAAGCAGATTTGGACTTTTGGCCATCTTGATACAGAACCAAAGTCAAGCCTCCTACAAGCAGCTACTGGGTATCTCAGCCCCCCTCCCCCCAGTGTCAAATGGCAAAGCATCTGAAATTGATTTTCTTGGGTCCTGGTATAAAGTGGGATGATAAAGAACACTTATTTTAAGGGATAATGTATACATCCAAGACAGTCCTTGGGAAATAAACAGTAAATGAAGGTGTCTGAATTGAGAGGACCTTGCTACCTAGTTGGTTAACTAAAGCAGTTGTTGCCACCAACAACTTCTTTCAGCCTCTAATGGTTTTTTCATGAGAAGGGTAGTAAATATGACAACTACCCTAGTCAGCAACTTGCATTCCCTCTTCTGAATCCCTCACTCCCACCTGCGTAAGCATTTTCCATTCTAAACACCTGCTCACTTCTTAGCCATGCTCCTCCCAACCACTGCCCCTACTTCAAATCAGCAACCAGAAGACTGAACAGAAATCAAAACAGAAACTGTCAGCAGAGAGGTGCTCTTCAACACACTAAGTGTGTGTATGTGTACTGTGAGTATGTGCAGTGTTCATCAACCAGTCTAGCCATCTGTTCCTGTTTCCCCAGTGAATTTGGAGAAGCAGTAAACAGAAGCCTTTTGACTGGGTGGTCTTGCCACAGGAGCAGAGCTCCCTTGGTGGTTAGGAGTCCACAGCCTAGCGAGACTTGTTGTACTTATTCATCTTTATTTTTATTTTTATTAGTACACATTGCAGCACATAATGGTTTCATTCCTTGTGGTCATTCATCTTTAGAAGACATCATATTGTCCCATGAAAATCCAGTAAAAGGGGGGCTAAAATTTCACATGCATCCCTTTATCTGCATTTTTTCCAACCCAGAGCTGGAGGACTTGGTATAGACTCCTGCCCAGAGCTGATATTCAGTAGACTGGGGAGGGAGGGCAGAGCTGGTGTGCGAAGAAAAGCAGACAAGCTGAGGCCTCTACTGTCACTCTCCCACCTACTTGTGGACTCCACCGAGTTCTCCATACCAGCTGGAACACCAGGGCTCCAGCTGGCAGCAAAGTGCTGTGATAGCTCTTGCCATATCCAGGCACAGGTGTGACCTCCACTGGGACAATTCCCAACTGCTCAGAGAAGTTTTCAAATTGATTCTACCAGAGAAGTTGAAATGTATCTCCTGCCTCTCAGCAGTTCACAGAGATGTTGGGACTTGAAATAGACCAGGTGTACAGGCAGCCCCCACTTCTAGCCTCCCTGTTGGAGGATGTAGTACTCAGTCCTGTAGCCCCCATCTCCCCTACGTTCTGCAGCCAAATTCCTCATTGCTCACTCTTTCAGGTCACAACTTGAAAGGCCTTGTGTAGATCTATTCTACTTGTGATGGTTAACCAAGTTGCAACTTAGTTCATGAGATTCTGCCCTAGAAGACCTTGAGGGCATGAGACAAAGAGTGCATAAGAATTAAAACTGAGAAGGAGGAGGGAACTAGACAAGAACAAGCCAAGACAATCTACCTTGAGGTTTACTAGCCACTGCAATGCCATAAGTGCCTGATGGATTTGGCTCTCCCCTTCATGCCACTAACACCACCCTAATTACTTCTCGCTATGATTGCTGAAGTATCTAACAAGATGTCTCTCCCTATCTCAGTTGATTCTGTGTTCTATTATATGGTTGATTATCCTAAAACACTATGTGTAATTGTCCAAAAGACTTCTAGAATCTCCCCAAGCCCAAACTATTCATTCTGCATCAGAAGCCCTCTACATGTGGGTATCCCTTAGTCAGCCAAGCATGTTTTCCCACTGTGCCTCTGTATCCATCTTCTCCTCTAGTCAGACTTCATGTCGAGTCTTCCTTGATCATATTCCAACCATCTGCACCTCCAGTCTTTTTCCTACACTGTTCCTTTCCCTTGTAAGTCTGCTCTTTTGCTAGCTAACAATTTGAATCTTACGCATTATACAAAATTGAGCTCAAGTTTAACCTCTTCGGGAAGCCTTCTTTCTGTTCAAGCTTATACTCGCAATCTTCGTGAGTCTGGAACCCGTATAGTGGCTCTTTTTTGGATCAAATAATATTATTTTCCATCTTGCATTATTCTTACTTGCTTTACATGACCACATACTATTTTCTGATAAACTACAAATTTCTAAAGAGAAGAGCCATTGCTTTCCTTTTCTCACTAAACGTGAGCATATGCTAGACCAGGAATACTCTATAGATGTCACTTTACATCTTTACTCTAAAATGTAGGCAGGATGAAATAAATGAAGATGCTCTAAGAATCTCTTCTGTCTGTGACCTCCCCTTTTTCAAAAAATGTTCAGGCAGCACAGACTGCCCAGAGGCTGCTGCAGCCAATGTGTTGTCAGATCCTAGCCTCCTGAACCCTCCCACCTACTAACCTTTTCTGAGTGATCAATAATGGTGCTTAAGTGATCAATCTGAGACACAACGGGCTGCAAGGGCCAGCATTTGATTAACTCCATAGAATAAATGCATGTTGGAAGAGATGGAACAGGGAGGGAGGAAATGAAGAGAAAGCAAGAGGAAAAATGAGCTGAGAAAAGGGGAAAGGAGAGGTTTTATGAATGAGGATATGATGGATGGAGCTGAGAGTAGTTTTCACCTGAGAGGATTCAACAGCCTGAGCAATTTCTTCGTAAGGTGACTAAATAATTTGGGGCTTTCTGAGACCCCAATGCATATCCTGGGGCTGCTAGGTGATTTTTGACTTTGGCAAAAGCACTGTGGCTACAGTCCAATGAGGACCTACACAGGTGCCACATAGAATGGAGCAGTGAGTGTGCGACAGACACTTCAAGGAACCTTAAAGGAGTAGCCAGACATGGTGGTGTACACCTGTAATCCCAGCACTTGAGAGGCTGAGGCAGGAGGATCGTTGTGAGTTTGAGACCAGCCTTAGC
>PVKN010036563.1:0-11383 GCA_004027915.1 Capromys pilorides | reverse complement strand
TATTTTACTTTGATGAAGTAATCATAGAAGGACAGGGGCCACTGGCATGCATGCGATTTTGCTGTTTGTTCAGTGTGGATTATTATAACAGGTCTAGCAAAGAGCATGAAGTAAATATGCCCTCTCTCTTTCAATTTTCTGTTTGTGAATTTGATGTCTTCCCTCTATAACTGACAGCTAAATTTCTCTCTCTCATCTATTAGGAATTCTAGGAAAGCTAAAGTTGTTTATTTCCTAAATGGAATGTAATCATGGCTATTTGAAGGAAATAACTAAAGTGATTGAATGCCTAGGAGGGCAGGCAGACCACACGACTGAGATACTTTTTAACTCAAAATTTCAATGGTTCTGGTGACAGTACAGTCACCCTTATTCTTTCATGGTGGCTTCTAGAGGTAACTTGACTTGGACTCAAGTTACCTGCAAAAGGGGGTCCAAGTGGATTAAAAAGGAAAAAGTCACAAAGACTCAAAATCTCTAATTGCCCACTTGAGAACACCTTACAAATTACGACTTAACTTAGCTCTTGCTCTTCAGTGAGGCAGCCGAGTGGCAGACACAGAGATGCAGATCTTTGTGAAGACCCTGACAGGCAAGACCATCACCCTCGAAGTCGAGCCCGGTGACACCATCAAGAATGTCAAAGCCAAAATCCAAGACAAGGAGGGCATCCACCTGACCAGCAGCGTCTGCCAGCGTATCTGCCGGCAGACAACTGGAGGACACTTGGACTCTCTCAGACTACAACATCCAAAAAGAGTCTACTCTGCACCTGGTGCTTCGCCTTCGAGGTCGGATCATAGAGCCATCCCTGCGCCAGCTCGTCTAGAAGTACAACTGTGACAAGATGATCTGTCGCAAGTGCTATGCCTGTCTGTACCCGCATACTGTCAACTGCCTCAAGAAGAAGTGTGGCCACACCAACAACCTGCACCCCAAGAAGAAGGTCAGGTAAAGCTCAGCCAGACCCTCATCCAGAAGGGCACCACCTGCCCAAAGTTTGCAGCCTTGGAGCCTGAATGAAGTTTCCTTCCCTTGACTAGAGGAAAACAAAAAAAAAATTTTGACTCAAAACCAAGGACTGGTTTTGAGATGACTGAAAATTGTCTTTTGCACCTCTGCTGGCTTTGCTATGTCCCCTTCTCACTGTTCCACACCCTTATTCTCCCCTCGCTTTTCCCCAACAAACATAGCAACAAACTTGTGTCCTCCTGTTTAGATACCATGGCCATCAGTTTCCTCACTCGTTACCGGCAGGAAAAAAAATTGAGAATATAAATTAAAAGTAGGTAAGCCGAGCGTTGTGGCACACACCTGTAATCCCAGCACTTGGGAGGCTGGGGCAGGAGGATCGGTGTGAGTTCGAGACCAGCCTGGGTTACAAAAGCGAGCTCAAGGCCAGCCTGAACTACATAGTGAGACCCTGTCTCAAAAAGACAAAAAAAAAAGTAGGTGGATATATTTTGCTTACTTGGAAGGCTATATAAAATTGCAAACAAGATTAAAAGTATGCCAGTGAACATCACATTCTCACAGCTGTGAGAGCTGCGTATGATCGTGCCCATTTTCATGATGTAGAAGTGGAACAACAGGCAGGTCTTGCAATCGCTCAAGGTTCCCGGATCCAAAACTACCAACTTCATTGTGGAGCACGTGCATTTGGCTGCCATCCCTCTTCTTGCGTTATCTTTCTTGGCTTTGAGAGATTTAATAAGATGAACTGTCCTGCAACTTTATTTATTTTTTTTTATTTTATTTTTATTTATTTATTTGTTTGCTTGTTGTGTTTGTTTGTTTCTTTATTCATTCTGTGGCTGGCTCAGCCTGCCCTGGTGGTGGCGCTGGCGCAGCATGTGGTGCCGGGGATCGAACTGCAGTCCCCGCAGTTGCCTGAGCCCTCCTAAGCAGGCGCTTTAGACCACTGAACCATCTCGCCGGCCCCCTGCAACTTTAAAGAGAAAAGGCATTTACCACACTGGCTCCTGATGGAAGGAAAAAAATTTGAGAAAATGAGAAAATGAGAGTACTTGTGGCTACTCTGCAATGCTTAGCAAGTGACTTGCTTTGAAAAGCCAGGTGTTTACTAACTTAAACACTAATTTTTAAGTGCACATATATTCTATAACTTTGTCCCTTCATAAGGTGGACATTGTAAACCTGAGTTAGCCTTTAGCCTTTGCTTATATGCCCAAACCTTGCCACGTGAACATCAGCTACAGTTGGCTGTGGACAACGATGCCCTGAAGGACTGCGCATGTCCATGGGGATGTTTTTAACCTACATTGGAAGTGGTCCCAGACCACGGCGCTATTCGAGTTCTTATGTCTGCTTTCCATGGATTTTTTTTTTTTTTTTCCATGTTGTCAACTGCTTGGTTATCAACTCTCAATGCTATTAGTATCTGTTTCTGCTAGTGTTATGGTTTGTGTATAGGTGTCCCCCCAAAGCCTCGTGTAGTCATGGGGTGGCTTCTGGAATTTGTAATTGATTATTGTGGGTGCTGCACCTCCCCTCGGGCAGGTGATTTGCATTTCAATGTAAGGAGGAGGAGAAGTTAGCAGCTTGAGCTGCTGCTGCCCCTCCCTGTTCTCTTGCTCTTAGCTGCCACCATGAAAGGTTGCCCTCTGCCTTGTGCCACTTTGCCTTGGAGCCAGCTGAATATGGACTGAAACCTCCAGTAACTGTGAGCTAAATAAACCTTTCCTTCCCTCATTTTGAGTGTCGGGTATTCGTCCCAGCAACAAGAGAAGAGTAACTAAGACAACTAGTCAGTCCTTCTTTGTGTAATTGTGCTACTTATAATTTGTGATGGATATGCCAGATATTTAGGCATATTGTGCCTGAAAATACCCACTGAATGACCGAGGGGACTCCTGGTAAATACGAAGTGTGTATTTTAGTGAATCGAATTTATAACATCTATTTTAACTCTTAGGGCCAATAATTGATGGGGGAGCAATCAATGTGCTGGAAATATCCACTGGTGCCACCTGCTGTCAATCTCCTTAATGAAACTGTCTGGCTGCTTCTGCTTCTTAGGTGGCCGTGTTTTGCCTTTAAAGGGATCCACACACACCATCCACACCACATGTGACTAAATAAGCGGAACACCAGACCCAAGGCCACCCAGTCCACAGATCGGCCAGTGACCATGATGAAAACACGTGCAGGAATAGGCCCAACTCTGGGGAACAGGAATTAGACAGCTGTAGTAGTGTCTGAAACATTTTGGCAGAACTGTGTCCCTTGAGACTACCGTGTGTCTGGGGCCACATGAGTTGATAAAGCAGCAGAATCTCTAAGCCAGCCAGCTGGGAGAAAAACAAGGAAGCAAAGTGGAGACTGAGATGGGGGGGAGAGGGGGGAGGGGTGGCTGGATTTTGTCCACAGGTGTCTTTACTTTGGATGCCATTTCCCTTGGGGCATCCTCAGTGAGTCTCTGTATCTCCCTCCTGAAAGAAACCAGCTATAAATATTAATTTCCTGAGAGCTGTTCTAACTAACTGTTATTTAGAAGAGTTCAAGGTAACAATACAGGAAAAATAAA
This sequence comes from Capromys pilorides, assembly GCA_004027915.1. NCBI lineage: Eukaryota > Metazoa > Chordata > Mammalia > Rodentia > Capromyidae > Capromys > Capromys pilorides. The sequence continues at coordinate 7,836 of PVKN010036563.1, read as the reverse complement.
AGAATTCAAAATGAGAGCTACTTGAAGACAAAATTAACAGGAAAGACAAGAGAGCATCTGAAGCAAGATAACAGCTAATAGTCATGCTGAAATAAGAGGACCGGCATCCTTTACAGCTTGAATAATCAACTCATCAACGTAGAGGCAAAGATTAAGAATCTTCATGATGAAAATGTAAAACAATCAAAAGAAAACCCTTGAGTCTTGCTAAAGTTCTTTTCTAATTAAGCAATTACAACTTGCCTACAACACCTGGTTACCTGCGGCGGGGTGCGGCTGCGAGTGTGTGCGCGTGGGCGCATTCACTAGCCGAGGCGGGAGCATGGTTTCCTTTGAGGTCCGCAGCCGCCTAGATAAAGAGGCACAGCCACTCGGGTGCTCCCGCGGGAGCCTGCGGGGAGGACAACGGACTGGAGGCAGACAGCGACAGAAATGGGCCAAGCGAGAGGCTAGGGGTCGCTTCTTTCCCACTGCTGACGTCTCTGCAGCATGTGGCTCAGTCTGTGCTGTCATCCACAGAGTGGGTGAGGCTGCCGGAGTCCTCTGGACACACCACTGGAGACCCCACAAGGTCAGACTCCATTCTCCCTGTGCACCGCCTACTCTGGCCTCCAGGGGTTTGTCCTGGCTTCCCAGGCCCAGGGAGCGGGCAGCAGATGGAGCTGCCCTCCAGCCAGGCAAAGGCAGCGTTCCAAGGGGTGTTGACAGAAGACACGCAGAGGCCAGGCTGAAAGGAAGCCAGAGCTGTTACTGGCATTGGAAGGGAATCAATCAAGTCAGAAGGGCAAGACGGTAAATAAAACGAGTGGCACCAGCTACCTCCTCAGTATCCGCATCTCCCCAGTGATTTCATACCTAGCCTTTCAAAAGCAGTTTATCTGCAGGAATCGGGATCGAAATGAAGTCTGTACATTGCTATTATTTAATATCTCTCCTATCTTTTAGTTTATAAATATTCTCTATGGATCTTCCTTTCTTTTTTTTTACAATTTTTCTGTTGAAGACACCAGATGGTATGACCTGTGGAATGTCTCACGGTCTGGATTTTGTCTTTTCCGTCTGTGGTCATGTTAGCATGTTACTCTGCCCCTTGTCTTTCTAGTACCTAAACACTCATGGTGGCCACAGAACAGCCTAATGCGTGGCTGGGCCCATTAGGAGTGCTAGAGGCCATTAGTGATCACTGCTTAGTGATTACTTCTGTTGTTCAGCAAGGAGTTGCCTCTTTCATTCCTCATTCGTTTCCTAGCTCTGATACTACAAAAGGAGCCTTCTTTCACCAGTCATTTGGTGACTGAGGTGCTGCCCCTACAGAAAGCCACCTGTTGACCCCAGCGCTGCCACCCTCCCGCTCCGTGTAGGTCATCCAATCATCCAGCGCTCCTTTTCCAGCTGGTCTCACTGCTGGACACAGGAGCGTTCTAAGGGTTAAAGGAGACTGTGACAGCAAGTTCCTGGCAGATAAGCGCCTTGTGGTTGGACTACTATCCCTGCTTTAATGTTAGAGTGTGGACTTCCTCACCAGCGTGCGGGGGTGGTAGACAAGGACACTGAGCAGAGTGTGGCTTCCCATGACGCAGCATTCCTCTGGGCTAATGTCACCAGCAGCAGAGCTGTTCCTTGAGGAGAACTTTTTCGGCGCACAGTGGGTGCTCCCGATGCAGACAACAGTAATCGCAATCTGCTCTGCAGAGAGGGGCCAGAGAGGACACACGGAGCCAGGGATGGGATCCTGGTGGGGCCAGTGCCAGAGTCACCTGGGACCAGACTATCTGCCTCCCCCAAAGAAGAGCCTTAGGAGACTCAAGGGTCCAACAATACCCCCAGGCATGTGCATCTGGACCACACAGGGCTCTTCCACTGTAACTCCTATTCGGGGCGCATTTATTCTTCCTCTAGTTTTGGCAAGTCGGTGAATGAATTTAACTCTATTTTCAGAACAGGTGGCAACTTGTTTACAGCAGTAAGAATTTTATAAGGCCTTGTAAAAATCATTCAGGCATCTCTAGGGCCTAAAGGTATCCATCTCAAAATTGACACTAGGTTTGATTCCTGTGTTTCTCTTCATGTTAAATCTTTACTAGGTCACTTACATCTTCTTAATGGTCCCTACTTAACAGAGGAGCCTTGAGATTTTTTTGGCAGAGTTGTAAAATAAGAAACCGTTTATGTCAGTCTATATAGATTATAAAAGTAAATCTCATTTTAGTGGCTCAAGCCCAACAGATGGGTTTCTGGAGTTTTAGGCAGAATCTGTGCTCTCAAGGGGAGTGTGGCTAGCCTCCTGGGAACTCACGGAGATCGCCGCTCTGTGGACTGGGATAACAGGCTGCTTCCTCTCTCTCTCTCTCTCTCCTTGTTAGCTGCTCAGATTAACCCTGCAATGCTTCCACTTCCATTTTTGGCAAATGTTGATGCCGGGAAAGGTGGGTGGGCCTAGATCTGTAATCCCAGTATTTGTGAGGCTGAGGCCGGAGGATTGCTGCAAAATTGCAAATGCAAGGCCAACCTGGGTTACATAGCAAGACCCTGTCTCACAATAAGCTAACAGGAGTAGTTGTTAATGAGGCTTGAGTAAGATAATGTAAGAAATGCTTGAGCTCTGTCTGATCAGCTTTAAACGCCTCATCATTGTTAGCTGTTACAGCTATCCCCACCATTCCCAGACCCTGGCCTGGACTGGCCAGGCCTTACCTCATTCTGTGTTTGCTTGGAACAAAATTTAGTTGAAATATTGCTCAACAATGGAAAGGAAGAAAGTCTTAGTACAAATTACGACTAGACGGACCTCAAGGTGTTTCAGCCCAAACACTGGGCTGAAAAATATTCCATCTCCAAGGGCCATGTCACGCTTCTATCCATTCATTCAACATTCTCAAAATTACGTAATGATAGGCATGGAGAACAGATTAATGGCTGCCGGGGTCATGTTAGGGATGGTGGGATGGCTGTGTGACCCCAAAGGGTAGCAGGAGGGACATCGAGTCATGATGAGCCTGCTCTGTATCTTGCTTGTGCTGGTGGTCACATGACGATAAATGTGGTAAAAGGACATAGAACTGTACATGCGCAGTGTACTATTGTCAGCTTCTTAACGGATATATTATTATTACATAAAATGTAACCATTGTGTAACGGGAGACCTTTCTGCATTCTTTGCAAATTCCTATGAATCTATACTTATTTCGAAGTAGTAAAAAAAGTTTGATTATGTAATCATTACAGCTGAGCCATGTAGTAGTATGCCATGATAGCATTTCTTTCTTGTGTAACATTTCCCCCTATATTTAAAAATTGCCTCTTTTTATTTGTTGTGGTGCACTATGTGCCTAGCTCTAATTCTTCCCAATGTTAGAACTGTAAAATCCCCTTCAGAGCCACTGAGTATCTCAGGAAATCCATCACTTCCATTTTTTAATTAGTGATGTCTTTTCTGGAACTCTTCCTTCCAGCTGCAGTATGGATTTGCTGTTCTCCAGGCCAATTTTTTGGAAAGTATTGAGTAGTGTGTACACCAAAGTCTGGGAGTTTTTGCAGGGTACTGAGATTTCAGAATATGTGATTTTTCTTTTTTGCCTGCCTCTGTTATCTGATATTGCTTCAAGAGACTTATTATGCCATCATGTCCCTTGTGGAATGAGAGAGAGGACATACAGTCCAGGACACAACAGAAGGTCTTCCTTTAACTGTTTAAACAGGCACATGGAATCCTGTGGAATATTCAGGAAGGCCTGCGCTCTTATCCAACTGATGCAGTGTCTACCTACTGGCTGCTATTTAGAGGCCCAATAGTGACTCATCTGTGTGTGTGTGTGTGTGTGTGTGTGTGCGCGCGCGCACGCATGCGCTCGCACACTGGGAATTGAACTCAAGACCTTGTGCTTACCAGACAGGCACTGTGCCACTGAGCTATCACCTCTCACTTGGGCAGCACCCTCTCTTTCCCACTAGCCCTCATCCTCTCCCACGCCAAACGCCTTACACATCTATTCCCCTCCATGTCTCACCTCCCTCTGGCTCCAGCCCCAGCTCCCGGTCATTTTCAGCAAAGTGATCCTGCAGCTTCGTGAGGACAGGACCGGCTGGGGGCTTCTGATCTCAAGGCAGGAAGAAGGCAGAGCAGAGGCCGCCACAGGCTGGAGGATTTGTACAATGGGTAGACTAAATTTAATGTCTCTGGGAGTCTCTCACATCTTATAAGACCAAAGAGACTTTTACGTGCTTCACAGACTTATTTTTACAAAAAGCGACCTCTGATTATGGACCGGAAAAAGAGGGGGCAGGGAGATTCCACCAAACTTGGGTAAAAGGGAGCGAAGAGGAAATGTTTGAGGCAGAGGAAAGAGGCTGCTCGCGTCTACTGGGGCTAAGCGTAGTTTCCCTCCAAGTGAAGTCAAAGTGTGACCCAGTGTGTGCACCTGGGGACCTGACAGCACCGCACCCATCTCCTGTGCTTGTGCACAGAACCTCAGAAGTGTGGGTCTGTGCAACAAATCTCAAACAAAAGAGTTTTAAATTCAGTATATCAGATGACGGCAAGCCTTGTTGCCTCAGAAAGTCTGAGACAAAATGCACCAAATGACCCACCGTGCAGTCTTGGCGATTTTACAGTTGCAGAGAGTAGATCTGCAGCCTTCTGATACAACGAAAACATGTTTCATGAGTCCTCCAGTTCCCCTGGCTGGATTTGTTTTACGTTCAAGACAAAGTAATTAGCCATATTCCAGGTGAATCATTCTCCATCTTCTGTTATCCTTCAAGGTCTTTGTATCAAAACTCTTCCCAGGAACATTATTTTAAAAATGATCATCTGTATGTATAGCTCACCATACAATGAGGAATTTTTTTCTATATCTATCCCATAATTCTTCTAACAAAATGCCAGGATTTAAGGGCAGAAGTCTCGGGGACTCCCTTGGGAAATAAAAGTGTTTTTGAATTTGTTCATTTGATTTAAGAATTAGGCTGGGTAATCTATGTGAAAGACATATCAACCCCTCACTTAATATATGATGTATTTCCTTAAGTGCATGAAAGGCCTTGGAAATTCTTAATTTAATGAAGATCATTCACCCTGGCAAGATATTGTGGCACTGATGGCCAGCAGTGATAGCTGAAAGCAAATTCATCTATTTATATAAGACAAGAAGAGCTCTGACTTTACTGTAGGGTCAGGACAGGGGTGGTATGACCCCAAAATCTAGTTATTGAAGTAGAGATTGAGAGCAGATCTTTTCACCATCAAGTGATAGCTTGTAAAAAGAAAATCTCTACATTGGGTCTCACTCTCCACTTCTCTCTTTCACTTAGCCACTTGCAAAGACAAATTGTTAATGACAAAAATGATTCTGCTGAAACATTCAGAGTTTTTATTAAAAAAAAAAAGAAGAAGAAGAAGAAGAAGAAGTCAAAGCCTAATGGGCCAATGTATGAATCACAGGGAAGTTGAACTATTCATTATTTCTTCAGTTTTATTTCTGCACCAAAAGTTGTTTCTTTAATGATGGAACAATGTTACTAAATTAAGAGACCTTAGGCCTCCTGTGTTAGCCAAATATCTTTAAAAACAACACAGAATTCATTTTCCTCCTCAGCCTTCTCTTCCTCCGTCCTACAGAGCCTCTCGAACTGTCCAAGAAAGTGCTCATTTCTGCCACTTTTTCTGAACTTAACAAAATAGCAATCTGTTTTTTATCTCCTTTTTTTGAAAAAAAAAAAAAAAAAGTTCTTAAAATGTTTTAACTATGTGGGCTATTGAAAGCAACTTTAAGAGCCAGGCATAGTGGCATACTCGTAATCCCAGCACTTGGGAGGCTGAGGCAGGAGGATCGGTGCGAGTTCGAGACCAGCCTGCACTACAGAAGTGAGCTCAAGGCCAACCTGAACTGCATAGCAAGACCAACAAGAAAGAAACTTTAAATTGAGTTGCTTTGGTGGTACGGATGAACAAAGGGGGCCTTTTTCACTTTAGTCTTTGTGCTGCTGTTAAAATTTTTGTTTTATATAAGTATATACTCACTTTATAATTTAAAATGTTTTCTGGTCACAAGGGGTATATATTTATGCAGAGAACAATCGTCTCATTCCTCTCTGCCTGGTGAGCTTCTGAGAAGCCTGGGGCCTTGCCTAGTTCAGTGCTGCTAGCTGTCCCTTGGACACTGGTGGTTGGCTCTTTGGTGTGTCAAGTCTATTATCCGTTTTCAAGTTTCTAAAGTTTTGCCAGCCTCCTCCATGTACTGTTATCTTCTGTCCTGTTCTTTAAGCCTGAACAGATTTTGTCATTTCTTTTAATTTTGTTCATGGATTTTTTTTTTTTTTTTTTTTTTTCTTTTTGAGACAAGGTCTCGCTATGCAGGTCAGGATGGCCTTGAGCTCACTTTTGTAGCTCAGGCTGGTCTCAAACTCACACTGATCCTCCTGCCTCAGCCTCCCAAGTGCTGGGACTGCAGGTGTGTGCCACCATGCCCGGCTGTTCATGGAATTTTGTAGGGTTTTCCCAATGGGTCTAGGTAGTTGCATTCCACCAGGACTACTGATTGAAATACTTAACAATATTTTAGTGATTGCATACTAACTTGAATATAAATGTATCATGATTTATTTAACTTCATCTTTTGTGTAATTTTGTCTACATTATTTATTTCCTTAAGATAAAACACTAAATAGAAACTTGTTGGACCTAAGAACATGAACAATGTAAAGACTCTTGCCTCTACATGGGAAGATCATCCACTTACGTGCCCCAAAGTGTCATGCGGTGCCCCCTTCCCTATCCTCGGAGAGCAGGACTTGATTCTGTATGACTTCTTCTCTCTACCCATAGTTCCCTGGGGCCTCACTCTGAGCTCACCAAAATCAGAATGCACTACTGAAGCACCTGGCAGGGCTCCTTTCCAATGTTTCCCACTTTGCATTCAGCCTGAATTTCCATTTTGGCTCTTTGATACAGGAATCTAACTCGGAACGCTGGCCCTTCGCTCTTCACCCATTACCTCTGCAGCTTATGCTGCGGTATTTTCTGTTGAGCTATTTGGTGGTGAAATGAAGACCTGTGCTTTAATCTTATTATCCAAATCTCAGACTATCTTAGGTAATTGCATGACTAAATTGGCCTGTGGTTTTTGTTGGTCTGCTCTACTTAAGAAGAGGATTTGACGAATTCAAAACCTAGACAAATGCTCTGTGGTTTTTGAAGGGTAAAATGCTCTTATTTGTCAAGCTTCTGAACTTTTCACTGTCTAAATTGATTGGCTTGCATCTATTGTAATATGGGGGAAGAGGTCGTCAGTCAGTGGGAGACCAATTTGGACTTGCCTTCCCTAGTTCCAGACAGTGCAAGGACTCCTTGGGGACGTTCCAGCATATTCCTAAACCCTGACTTATGGTAAGAATCTGAAAGTCCTTAATAGGAGCCCGCCTCCCATTTGCTCCTAATTCTATTTATTCTTCCACCAAAGAAATCATCACAAAAATATTACACCCTAAATAATACTACATTCCTAAAATCACAAAACAGTGCAAATTATAGTTTTAATTTCTGTTTGTGCTACTAGGGATTGAATCCAGGCCTTCAGACTGAGCTGCATTTTTAATTTTTTTAATAGAACTTCATGAAGATGCCCTAACTGGGCTCAAATTTTCAATCCTCCTACCTCAACCTCTCAGTGTACTGGGATTACAGATATGTACTATCATGCCTGGATTAATTTCAGTTTCCAAAGATTAAATCACAGAAACCAAAAATGAGATTAGTAGATGTTATGAACATGCTCTATGTCTTTTTTCTTGATGCATCTTTTTATGTTTCTGTCATTTTATATTTTCTTTCTCTACCTA
>PVKN010036562.1:0-11416 GCA_004027915.1 Capromys pilorides | reverse complement strand
AGTCATTTTCATTATCACACTTGATCTTACCCAACAGGCTGAGAAGCAATCATTTTCATTATTGAGGCCACAAAATTACTCCTTTTACATTCTGCATCTCTAACCAGAAACAATTATTTTTTTAATGCACTTTGCCTCTTAAGTTAAACCAAAACCAAATGTACAATCACCAATCAAAGCTGCACTGGTGCTGGCTTTTAGGCTTATAATATAGTTCTTGCATGTTTGTCTTGGTCCTTCTGCTTGCTCCCTTGCACACAGCAAGCACTGTGAGTCTTGTAATGACAAACACTCTTTCCTCATTTTCTGGAAGTCTCATCGTCTCCTTACTTCTGAAGAACAGCTGTGCCAGACAGTGCTCTTGGCTGATAGTCTTTCTTTCAGCAATTTAAAAATAATGGCCCACAGCCTTGTCTCCAAAGCCTCTGATAGTCTCCAGAGAATCAGAAAATCTAATAGTCTTTCTGTGGATTCTTGATATGTAATAAGACCATTCTCTCTTGCTGTATTCAAGATTCCATCTTTGGTGCTGGGTATGGTGGTACCTGCCTATAGTCCCAGCATTGAGGAGGTTGAGGCAGGGGGATGACTGTGAGTTCAAGGCCAGCCTACAATACATAGAGAGACTTTGTCTCAAAAACAAAAACAAACATAAAAATTCATGTTTAAGCCAGCACTCTGAGAGGCTAAGTTAAGATAATTGCAAATTTAAGCTCAGCCTGGGCAACAAAGTAAGACCCTGTCTCAAAAATATAAAAAATTTAAGAAGGTCTTGGAACATAGAACAAAAAGATGCTGGGTTCAATCCCATGTACCACACATACAACATGCACACACACATACACATACATGTTCCATCTTTATGGTTTGACCTGTCTGTCCTCTGTTGATTCTATTCTACTTTTGAGGCTATACAAATAGTTTAAAGATTATCAATGTTATGTTCTTTTTAAATTCTAATTTTCTGTGGGTTAGAAAGAAGATATTGTCTATTTCTCTGCTGAGAATTTCTATTTTTCCAATGATTTCAAGAGAGCTTACTTTTATCTGAAGAAATATGTTTGTAGTAGCTGAATAGTCTTCCTCTGATAACTCTAAGCTCTGAGTCATTTTTAGGGCTCAGTTTCCGAGTACAAGCTCTGTCTTCCCTTCTGGGGGACAATCCTGTTTTAGGTCATCTTTCAAGGGCCTCGCCCTGCTGTCCCCCTAGGTGCTGCTCAGGGTGGTAGCCTGGGAGTTAGGGAGTCCTTTTCATCTCTCTCATCTCTGAGATTTGTCAGTATCACCAGCTCCCAGGGCCCCTGTACAGACCTCTGGTTATAAAGATGGGTTCTTTAAAAACTTTGCCCCCATCGTCCCATAGTTCCCCATGACCAAGGTTACCCTCAGGCAGTAACAAAAGAAACTATAAGGAATTTCCCACCCCATTCCCTCATGGGAACACAAGCCTCCCTTTTCCTTGTTTGGTGCGTGATTGATGAGATTTCTTCTCTGGGTTTTGTGTGTGCTCTGCTGTTGTGACACAGTGCAGCTGTTTGATCAGATCCCCATAGGTTGAAAGAGCTGAGGGAAAAAAAGCAAACGCCAAAAGTATGACTTGGATTCTACTTATGCACCTTGGTTTGCTGTACTCTTTCCCTCTAACCAGAAAAGTAGGTTGACAAGGAGATGAGGCTGTGGGTCAGTATTTTTAAATTGCTGAGTCTCATGCTGTCTGTGTGGGATTTTTCTCCCAGTCCAAGCTGGAAGACAAGGGAGGAATACTGGGAAAGTAACCCATTAGGCAGACCTTTCCTTAACTCACATCACATTCACTACCCAACTTTCTGTTTGTTGTTTGGAGTTTGAGTTGGGATCAGTAAGAATAGTGGACCACAGTGAGATTTTCCATCTTCTTCAGGATAGTAAGTCTCTCCTTTGCTTTTTAAAAATACTTAGTGATGTAGAAATATGGACTTTTTATTATTGTTGTTACTGGGCACTTGAACCTGGTACCTCAAAAAACACTAAGCTCCACCATTGAACCACACCCAGCCCACGGACTTATAGTCTTTAAATGTGTCCTTGCTAGTCTCCTGTATACCTGATACCAGCCATACTGGGATCTCATTTTTTTTATCTGTGTATGGCATGCCATTTTTTCTCTCTGCCTACCTGCAATATGTCTTTTTTGGCCAGGTGTAGTAGCACATACCTGTAATCCCAGCATTTGGGAGTCTGAGGCAGGAAGATTGTTGCAAGTTTGAGACTAGCTGAAGCTACAAAAGGAGCTAAGGTCAGCTTGAGCTGTATAGTGAGACCCCGTCTCAAAAAAAGCAAAAAATGTCTTTTTTGTTTTTTGTTTCAAAAATTTGAATACATTGTGACTTTAAAAACTACTTTTAATCCTGGCTAAGACTTCCTTGGATTTATGAAGTGGTGTCTTTCATTACTTTTGGAAAGCTTTTAGCCATTATTAACTAATTAATTAATTTTATGTACTTAGTACAGGGTGTATAGGTTCTCACTACACAGATTGGACTCACAGTGATCCTCTTGTTTTCAGCCTTCCAAGTGCTGGGATTATAGATGCATGCCACCATGCCCAATCTCAGCCACTGTCTCAAGCATACCTCTGGGGTGGGGCCAGACTGGCATGGGGCCAGACTGGCATGCCAGTGATCAAACTCCAGTTGTTGAGCCTGCCTAAGTAGGCACTTTAGTCTGTTGAGCTATCTGGCTAGCCCTAGCCATTATTTTTTTAAAGTATTTCTCTTACCCTATTCTCTTATCTCTTTCTGGTATCTCAATTATACCTAAAATGGGCTACTAGGCTTGTTCTTCTCTTTTATATTTTATTTGTTCATTTATTTTTCCCAGTTTTTTCTCTCTGTGTCAGTTTGATTTTTCTGCACTTGAAGCTCACTGATTTTTTCCTTGGCTGAGTTGAGCCTACTCATGACCCAGTGTTAGAAGCCCTCCTTCCTCTCTCTTACACTGTTTTTATTTCTCATATTTCATTTCCTTGGTTTCTATCTTGGTGCCTAAATTCCTTATCTTTTCATTCATGTTGTTGCCTTTTCCACTTGAACCTGCAACATAAATTCCTGTCTGATAATCCCTACATCTGTGCATCTGATTCTGGTTTTGCAGAATTCACCTCTGACAGTGTGTATGTGATACTTATTAGCCAGGAGTCAGACAATGTGTGCTGTGCCATAGTGCCTGAGGTCAGTGGCACTTGCATCTGGGAGCTGGCACCTGTCTTTCGACTTATGGCATGTTTTCTGTTAGACTGTCATTGAGTCTGTTTAGGTTTTACTATTTCTGTGGTTAAATTTTATGTACCTCCAACCTCAAAATCCTTCAATGTCAGCTTTTGCCAAAGTGGGTCTTTTCTTATGTGGGTCTTTCCAGTGTTCTGAGGAGGCCTAGTTTCCAGCACTGGTTTTTCCAGTGTTGTAAGGGGGACTGGTTAGGTGAGAAGCTCTTCTCTGTTCTCACTGCACCTTCAGTTCCAGGCCCCATATGCACCTGCACTGAGCTGGGTTGCTCTCCATTTCCTCCATCTCCATAGCATACTGCACTGCCTTGTTTCCTAATGCTTGTGAAATGGCATCTGGGCACACATGGAGCCCTCTGATGCCCTGACCTCACCACTTGGTCTTGGGTCTTAGGTAGCGTATTTCCAGAGATCCTATTCTTTCAGAATCAGAAGACCTCCAAGGAGATGGACCTAGTGGATTCTGACCCTTCCTTGAAAGGTGGGATATGTTCCTTGACCTTTTTCCATCCCCAGATAGTACTCATGTGTATGTAGGGAATGGGAGGAACTCTTGCCTTTCCTCTGTCCTCAGCAGGTATTATTTCATGATGATCCATCCCCCATGGTTGCTCCCCTTGGAGGTATTCCTACCAGAATGACTATCTCTGGTTATGCCCTACTACTATAGTTTGTGTCTAGTTGTCCCCACAAAGCCTCATGAAGTTATTGAGGCAGGCTTCCAGAGTTTGTGATTAATTCATGATCCAGTGTGGAGATTATGGGTGTGAGTGCTGTGCCCCCAATGGAGCAGAGAGCCTGAATACAATAAAAGGAAGGGAGAGAGGCTTGCTAGCTGCTGCAGCCACTGCTTCTTCCTTTGCCCTTTGCTGTTTTCCACCACCGTAAACTGCTACTGTCTGCCATGTGCCCTTCTGCCATGGAACCAGCTGTGTATAGACTCAAACCTCCACTAACTGTGAGCTAAATAAACCTATTCTTTCTTGATTTTTGGTGTCAAGTATTTTGTCCCAGCAATGAGAGAAAACTAAGACAGATATTCCCAGTCTTTCCTGTAGGGAAAAACATAAAGAGTCCTATAAGAGAGCTAAGTATGGGAAGGAGCCTCCTTGATGTCCCAGCTCACAGGACTCTATGCTCACACAGGCCACACTAACCTTTTAACGACTTGCTGACAGCTTTATCTGAAATCTTGTCTACTTCATGGTGGCCTTGGCTCTCCCTATTTTCTGTTGAGAGAGTGATGAATCCTGGCTCATGGATTAACCTGCAGCTCTGGCTCTTTGATGGATGTGAGAAAAACCATAATTTTGTAGTTCGTCCAACTTGTCTTGTTTTAGAATGGAAGCAGTACTCTTCACTGTTTTCTGCATTCTCAGCAGAGGATACCCCTACTGTCATGTGACTTTGCCTCCAAGACTGTAAAATGCTACTGTGATGAAGCCTTCTCCACATCATGAACACAGATAAAAGGGCAGGAGTGCATGTGCTCACCAGCTGTCTATCACTGTGCCCTACCTGAGACAATGAACTTGTGGGAGGAAAAGTTTATTTTGGCTGACGGTCACAGAGGTTTAGTCCATGCTGGTGGGTTCTGCTGCACCTAGGGCTAGGTTGAGGCAGAACATCATGGCTGGGGTCTGGTGGAGTGAGGCTTCCCACTTTGTGGCAGCCAGGAAGCAGAGACAGAGCTAAATTTTACAACAAGCCTCATACTGTAACCCTACTTAGCTATGATTCAATCAATAGCTCAATTTATTGACAAGCCTCAGGATCTAATCACTTCCTAGAGTTCCCCGCTCTGAACACTGCTCCTTTGGGCAGAAAGCCTTCAACGCATGAGTTTTGTTAGGGCATTTCAGATCCAAACCATAGCAGCACAGCTCACATCTGTGCTCTGGAAGTATGTTTCATTATTATTTCTTTCCCTTATCTAGATTCTGTGAATATTTCAGCTCACACTGTTTTGCTTCCAGTTTTCGAAAGCTGTTTCAAAAAAAATGGTGGATTTTTTTTTGGTGGGGGGGTGCTAATCTTAGTTGTTTTTTTTTTTTTTAAGAACACTTTTTCACTGAAATTAAACATACTAACAAGGAACAGAACATTACATATAAAATGTGAGTACTTTTATATGTTTAAATCTCCATCACTTTGTTAGCCATTGTTAACATCTATATTTATGTTTTCATCTTCTTATTTTGTCAGTACTGGAAATTGACAGTGGTATCACCCTGAGCTACAGCCCTAGTGCATTTTTATCTCTAATTTTGAGACAGGTTATCACTCAGTGACTAAGTTAGCCAGGCTAGGCTTGCACTTGCAATCTTTCTGGTTCAACCTCCCAGAGTGCTGGGATTATGAGTGTATGCTATCATTACTGGTTTACATTTCCATTGTGAAGCAGCCCAGGATATACTTAGTTTCATATTCTGCCTTCTCAGGCAGGAGATTAGACCATGGTAAATCAAATATGCTAGTAGGTATGACCTATCAGGGAGACCCATCACATGCATGCAGAGCATTCTCTAAATCTTACACCTGGGACCAATCAGAGACTGCTGTCTTCTGTTTTTCTGGCACAAGATTAAGCAGGTATTTCATAGGATGGCCTAGAGCCTACATCAGAATGGGGGATACAGAAGACAGTAGCCACTAACCTTGTAACTGCTGTGTTCTCTTTCTCAGCAACTCACTCCAGATTCTGCTTAGTATAAATCTTTTCCTACTTCTAGTATCTTTATTTGTTCATTTGTTCATTTGTTCTTGAGGCAGTGTCTTCCTGTGTAGTCCTGGCTGGCTTTGAACTCACTATACAGTCCAAGCTGGCCTCAATTTTACAGCAGTCCTCTATTTTGGTCTACCAAGTGCTGAGATTACAGGCATGCAACACCATATATGGCAATATCTTTAATAAATGTAATACCTTATTATCCTGTGCATATTTTTTAGTCCATATTTTGTTCAGGATACCCAGAACCTACAAAGGTCCAGACCTTAATAACACAGTTTTGATGAACTAGGCAAGAGGTAAGAAAAGTTAATGGAAGCTAGGGACCACTCAGCAGCTGGGCAGGGGCCCAGGGCTTAGCTGCCTGCTCTACTGCTCCCCACCATGCAGCCCCAGCATGACTTGCTGCATCTTTCGTGCATTGCATCACTCCACTCCCATTCTGCTCTCCTCTGATGGGTTTATACCAAGGCCTGAGGTATGCATGGGGGCTGCACCCAGTGAAGTGCTCCCTGCTGACCTGTGGGACATGGCAGCATTCTCCATGGCAGGGCAGTGCAAGGAAGCCAGTTCCGCTTCTTCACTCTTGGCCTTCAGGTTGAATAGCTGCCTCACTTTTTGTGATCAAAGTCTCACCTGAGCTTTTCCCTAAGGGGCCTTCTGTCCTTGTGTATCACTTTTTCAGGGAATCATCACTGTTCATGTGGCTCCACTGTGTCTGTTACACTTCTGAAGCCTGTTTTCAAGGAGCTACAGAACTTTGCCTGTGTTCTCTTCTGAGTCAGTTACATCCTCTCCTGATTCCTCCTAACAGAAATTCAGGTGTCTTAGAAGTGTGCCCAAAGGCCTGGGCAGAACAAAGGAACAAAAGTCAACTCAGCCCACAGTGAATATGTTAAAGTAGAACTACTTTTCTACTTAGAAATTTTTAAAGGTTTTTTTTTCTTTTGTTTTTTCTCATAAATGCTAAAAAAAGTTATCTCTACCTCTACCACCTTAAAGTCATTATTGAATGTTTTGTTATTGAATAAATTTAAGGGATACTATTTCTCTAGTAGCTATCTGGAGGCCCCAGGGAGGTTCCAGCATGATCTTTTAGGAGTTTACTCTCTTAGGTAGCTGACTGGAATGGCAGCCTAGATTGCTATATTGTTCTTCAGTTAGATTTTTTTTTTTTTAAGGAAAGAAAATGGCATAAAATCCCTGATATTCAGATATTTGTGGCTCTTTATCTCTGGAAAGCCCAAAAGCTATGTACTGAAAGAGGCCTCCAAGAAAGAGGAAATTGATATCCTGATAATCCCTTGTTAGATGCCGGCTGTGTCCCAGGGTTATATAGTATGAGTCTCTCTCACCTGTTTCATGAAATCAGTCACAATGGGTGAGCTCCTTGACCTTCTCCTTCTGATTCTCAGGCCAGTATAAATATTCAGAACTCCACCTGAGGCTGGCACCCAGAGAGACCCAGAGTTCCCCAACAGCCTTCCACCCTACAGGACATACTCAGAATGGAGTAGTTTTCAGATGAATCCCAGGCCCCTTTGACCCCCTGACCACAGCCTTTTCTATGATCAAAGATGAGCCATCAGGATCTAGATGAGGATGAAAGAAATAGTGCAGAGAAGCAAAGATAGGCCAAAACATGGCTGTCACAGTGGGTAATGTGTTAAGCACACCCAACTCTTCTGAGGGAAAACCCAGGCCAATCAGAAGACTTCTTGCTTTAAATGAAAGTGGATACTGGGCACAGGCCATACCAAGACCCTGCCTATGCCCTGTTCCATGTGTCAGGCAACTGCCATGCCTGACTCATGCACTGGAAGGCTGACTGTCCCCACTCCCAGAGAGAGCCTGGGCCAGCCAGAACCTTAACTTCTGCTCTGTTGAGGAAGGCTAAAGTGGGCAGGGGGAGTAATCAGCAACGCCTCCAGGCACAGACTCCTTCTCCTATGAGAAACCACTGGTAGCCTAGAAAATTCAATTACAAAGTAGCTTACTCTGTTTTCCTTCCCTTCTCCAGAAAACCCTCCTCCACAGCTTTAGCCATAATTGAGGTTGAGAGGATATCTGCTTTGACATGTCAATTTGAAGGTCAAACATTCAACCACGGACTGTGAATTGTCCACAATGAACTCCAGAATGTGGTTGCTCAAACCAAGACAGCTGCAGCAGCATGGATGTCAGTAGTAATCCCAGGGGCAGCTGAACAAACCCTCTCTGGTTTTCACTACTTTGGGTCTCAGATGTGCCCCAAGGGTTCATTGTATTGAAGATGTGGTCCTGAAGGCAGAGTACACACAAGTGGGATTTTGGGGTGTGATGGGGCTAGGAAGTACTGACTTAAGTTTACAGGCCAATGGGCATGAGGGTATAGCCTCGTTGGCCAGACTCCCTTTATCCAAGCCTTCCTCTCAGAGCTGCACAGAGGCGAGGGCTGAGTAGCTGCCCGCACCACGCCCTCCTGCCATCTGTGCCAGCCTCACCTCAGGTGGGGTGGCTGTGGGCCAACTGGTCTTCAGTTGTATATGTTATGTGTTTTGTCATAGCAATGAAAAACTAACACCTTTCAGCATTTTTCATGCTGAAATAGGTGTAGTTTTCTTCATGTTTATTCTTTTTTTGTCTATTGATTTTTTATTACTTTTAATAAGAAATAACAATATGACAGTTTCAAGACACGTTAGTAGAACATTTGCAATAATTGATACAGTGCATATTGCCCTCGTAGTAGTTATACAGAGCACAGGCTATAGACATGAAAATTTTCTAATAGATATTGGTAAAGAAAGAAAAAAAATTCCTTCTCTTTGAACTAAGTGGAAGTATACATAGTCCAATGTTCCATAATTATAGTGGGTTACTGGTGAAATTGGCAATGTTGCAAGCTGTTGATTTAAGCCTTTTACAGCTCATCATACTAATCTAGCTCTGCGTTGTATGCCTCATCGTTAAACTTTTCTGCTGGGTGGTTAAAGCAAGACCTGTATCACAAAACATTTAATTTTTGTATCTTCCAAGGTCAAATCCCCTCAGGATTAACTTTGAAACCATGTACAGTGCTTTGTAGAACTGTTGTCAGTGTCAGCCATTGGGATGAGTCACAGCCATTGCTTGACCAGTTTGCTGTCTGTGGAAGCCTGAGAGAATGTTTTCTCTCTAGGTGACTCTCCTTTGGCACACTATATATCTTCAATCCCTTTCCTCTGTAGCCCCATAATCTCCTTGAACAGAAAATTTGGGAAACCACTGAGTTATAGGATGTTATAGCACAGGTTCTCTTATATCCTGAGTTCTCACTGACATTGAAGGGCTAGGGCCAAAATATTGGTTATCCTTGTAGCTCTTCTTTTTCTCTAATTTTGGTCTATAAACTTATATTCTTAGCCCTGCAGAAGAAAAGCTTAGTGATACTATTACTCTATAACATAAGTACTTGAGCATAATATCACTGTCTTTTTGAGCATCAAATATGTTAGACTTAACTTGGAATTG
Source organism: Capromys pilorides (assembly GCA_004027915.1). NCBI lineage: Eukaryota > Metazoa > Chordata > Mammalia > Rodentia > Capromyidae > Capromys > Capromys pilorides. The sequence goes on along the minus strand of PVKN010036562.1, from coordinate 1,934 downwards.
GTATTTTCTATCAACCATACATATTCTAATAAATCTCTACAGAATGTGATAAAAGTTACACATTTTTACACATTTAGAAATCTAAGTATGTACAAAATTATAGCTAGTCAATCCTATGGCATTTTTCCTAATCTCTTACTCTCATTTAATACCCTTTTTTGTTTTCTTGTAAACCAACCATTTACTTGAGAGAGAGAGAGAGAGAGAGAGAGAGAGAGAGAGAGAGAGTATTGCAGTAACTGAAATTACATTAGAAGCAGCACACATCTAAAAGACCAGAACAACAGGCATTCCAAGCATAGTTTTAGTGTTGCATGTTGCTATCACCAATGTGAAAAAACTTTTGAAGGTTCTTAGGACCAATATGTAGTTCATCCTGTGTACATAAGTGCATGGTTTTGCTCCTGCTATGTTTCCTCCCCTGCTTCCAGTCACTTCATGGTTTAACCCATAAGTCTTTCATTTCCATTCAGCTGTGTTAGGCCTTTCCATTTTTATTTCTTTTTTAGTGTTTTTACACTAGGGAGACTATATGATATTTACATATGTAAGTCTGGTTTATTTCACTTATGAGTATATGTTCAAGATATATCCATTTATATACAAAGTCTTCCAGTTTATCATTCTTTATAGCTGAGTAATATTCCATTGTATAAAAATACCACATCTTTTTCAACCATTCTTCAAGTGATGGGCATTTCGGTTGTTTCCAAGATTTGGCTATTACAAATTGAGCTGCTATAAACATAGGTGCACAGGTATCACTATGGTATGATGTTTTTAGTTCTTCTGGGAAAATTCCCAGTAGGGGGATAGCTGGATTGAAAGGGATTCCCAGTTCTAGTTTTCTAAGGAGCCTCCACACCGCTTTCCATAATGGTTGCACCAGTCTGCATTCCCACCAGCAGTGGAGAAGGGTTCCTTTTTCCCCACAGCTTCTCCAACATTTGTTGTTGGTTGATTTCTTTGTAATAGCCATTCTTTCTGGGGTGAGATGATATCTAAGTGTTGTTTTAATTTGAATTTCATGAATGGCTAGCGATGTGGAGCGTTTCTTTATGTATTTATAGGATTGTTGAATTTCTTTCTCTGAGAAGTGTGTATTCATCTCTGACGCCCATTTCTGGATTGGGTCTTAGAATTTTGGGGTCCTAATGGTTTTTAGTTCTTTATAAATTCTAGATAGAAGACCTTTGTTTGAATACTTATTAGTTAAAATCTTTTTGAAATTAGTGGGTTGTCTTTTCACTCTATTGGTAATTTCTTTTGAGGTGCAAAAACTTCTCAGCCAGAAGAGATCCCATTTGTTGATTCTTTCAAGTATTACACATGCATTTTGATTTTTGTCCATGAACACTTTGCCTACCCCAATGTTTTCAAGATTTTCTCCCACTTTCTCTTTCAGGAGATTTAATGTTTCTCTTTTAATATTTAGATCTTTAATCCATTTTGACTTTTGTGCTTGGTGATAGACTTGGGTCAAGTTTTAGTTTTTGGCATGTAGAGAACCAGTTTTTCCAGCAACATTTGTTAAATAGGCTATCTTTCTTCCAGTAAGCATGTTTGGCCCCTTTGTCGAAGATAAGGTGGATGAGTGTGTTTGTGTTTGCTTCTGCATCTTCTAATCTATTCCATTGATCCTTAGGTCTATTTTATTGCCAATACCATGCTGATTTTATTACTGTAGCTTTGTAGTATAACTTCAGGTATGGAACTGTAATGCCTCCTGCCTTACCTTTGTTGTCCAGAATTGTCTTTGCAATTCTGGGTCTTTTTTGGTTCCAAATAAATTTTAGGAATGATTTCTTCAAGTATGTGAGGTATGTTGATGGTATTTTGATAGGGATTGCATTAATCTGTATAACAATTCAGGGAGTATGGCCATCTTCACAATGTTGTTTCTTCCTATCCAGGAGCAGGGAATATTTTTCCAT
>PVKN010036561.1:0-11416 GCA_004027915.1 Capromys pilorides | reverse complement strand
TTATCCATTCTTCAGTTGATGGGCATTTGGGTTGTTTCCAGGATTTAGCTATGACAAATTGTACTGCTATAAGCATGGGTGCACATATATCACTGTGGTGTGATTTTCAGTTCTTCTGGAAAAATACCCAGGAGGGGACTACCTGGCTTGAATGGGATCTCAAATTCTAGCCTTTGAAAGAATCTCCACACTGATTTCCATAATGATTGCACCAATATGAAAAATTTAAACATTAACTGCTACTTTCAAAAATGGATGAAAAGGTTAGTCAGATAGCTCAGCAGACTAAAGCACCTGATTCAGTAGAACACAGTAGCCAGAGTTTTGATCCCTGGCACGCTGTGCCAGCCCTGCCCCCAAGGTGCGCTGAGCTGGCGATTGAGACTGGGGGTGGTGGCTTGCCTGTAATTCCAGCACTTGGGAGGCTGAAAACAGGAGAATCACCATTCATGTGATCTACATCATGAGACCCTGTACACTATGTAGACCCTTTCCTAAATTCATGAAAATAACTGATGAAAGTGAGTACTATAGTCATCTCAACTATTCTCAACTATCTCAACTGTTCAAGTATATATACTTGCATGATTTTTCCCCCTTACTTTTTAATGCCATCCTTTCCCTTTCCTTCATCTTTATTGTTTATTTCTTACATTCAACTTCTTTCCATTTTACATTCTCCATTATTCCAGTCAGAATTGATTTATTCTTTCAGGTTCTTACACTAGGGAGACAATATATCTACATGTTTGGGTCTGGTTTATTTCATTTATGTGTTTATCCTCTAGTTTCATCCATTTACTTATAAAAGGCTCAAGTTTGTCTTCTCTTATAGTTGAGTAATTTCCATCGTATAAAAAAATCACGTATTTTTCATCCTCAGGTGATGAACATTTTTTTCCCCTCAAGATTTGGCTATGATAAATAGGCTGCTATAAACTTGGGTGAACAATACCACTGTGATATAATGTTTTCAGTTCTTTGGAAAAATACCCAGAAGGGGAATAGTTGAGTAGAACTGGACTTTCAATCCTAGATTTTTGGGGTTTTTCCAGCTTGATTTCCATAGTGATTACACAAGTTTACATTTCCATCAGCAGTGGAGAAGGGTTCCTTTATCCCCTCAGCCTTTCCAGCATTTATAATTAGTTGATTTTTTAATGACAATTGTCTCAGTTACTGTTCTTTTATTGTTGGGACAAATATCCAACATTCAAAATTAGAGAATAAAGACTTATTTAGCTCATGGTTACTGGAGGTTTTAGTTCATACTTAACTGGCTCCAAGGCAGAGTGGAACAGGGCAGATAGCACCCATTCATAGTGGCAGCAAAGAGCAGAGTGAAAAGAGGAGTAGAGGCAATAATGGCTACAAAGAGCAAGTCTGTCTCCCGTATGTTGCATTTAGTCTGTCTGCCCTAGGCCAGGTGTAGCACTCACACCTATAATCCAAGCGGTGGATCATAAATTAGTCATAAACTCGGGAAGTCTGCTCCATAACTGCATAAGGTTTTGGGGGACAACTAGATCCATAATAATAACCATTCTTTCTGGGGTGACACAGTATCTCAGTGTTGTTTTGATTTGAATTTCTTGGATGACCAGTGCTGTGGAACATTTTTTCATGTATTTATTTTTCAGTTGTATTTCTTCCTCTGAGAAGTGTGTATTTATTTCAGATGTCCCTTTATAGATTGGGTCTTTGAATATTGGTGGCAATTTTTTTTTAGTTCTTTATATAGACTAGATAGAAGTTCTCTTTCTGAGTTATTGTTGGTTAAGACTTTTTTTCCCATTTGTGGATTTTGTTTTCCCCCTGTTGGTAATTTCTTTTGATGTGCAAGAACTTCTGAATAAGATGAGATCCCAGTCATTGATTATTTCAAGTATTTCCTGTGCAGTTCTGTTTTGTTCATGAACTATCTACCTACCCCTATATTTTCATGGCTTTCACCCACTTTCTCTTCCAGTAAGTAAATTTAGTGTTTTCTGTTTTAATATTTAGATCTTCAATACATTTTTATTTTAGTTTAGTGCATGGTGATAGACCTGGACCTAGTTATAGTTTTTGGCATGTGAAAGCCAGTTTTTATAGCATTGTTTGCTAAACAGGCTTTCTTCCAGTGAACATGTTTGGCACCTTTGTCAAATATAAAGTGGCTGAATGTGTTTGTAGTGTATCTGCATCTTCTAATCTGTCCCACTGATCTTCATGTCTTGCTTTTTTTCCCAGTATCATGATGATTTTATCACAGTGGCTTTGTGGTATGGCTTCAAACCCTGCATTGTAATGCCTCCTCCCTTGCCTTTGTTGGACATGATTGGTTTTGCTATTCCAGGTATTTTCTGACTCAAAATAAAACTTAGGAATATGTTTTGATAATATGTAAGGTATAACTTGAAATATTTTACATTTATCGAGGCTGATTTATTGGTTAATATGTGGTCTATTTTGAAAACATCCCATGTACTGCTGAAAAAACTGTGTATTGTGTTATTATTGGGTGGAACACTCTGAAGATGTCTACTATATCACTTTGTTCAAAGATTTTGATAAATTTTGATATTTAGTTATTGATATTTTTGTCTAATTGATCAATCTATTTGTGGTAGCAAGGTATTTTGGTATTCTGCTATAATTATGAATATGTCTATCTGAACTTTTATGTCCAGTAGTATTAGAAAAGATGAAATAAAACAAAATAAGGATTTATGATTAACACAGTGAAAAGACAACTATTAATTCTTTAACCAATTGTCCCTCAGACAAAAGACTTCTAACTAGAACATATAAAGAATTAAAAATAAATCGGATACCCAAAACTCAAAGACCGAACCCAAAAATGGGCATCTGAGATGAATGTACAATTCTCAGATGAATACACACTTCTCAAATGGTCAATAAATAAATGAAAAATGTTTGGTGTGATTGGTCACTTGAAAAATGCAAATTAAAACAACACTGAGATTCCATCTCACTCTAGAGAGAATGGCTATCATCAAGAAATCAACCAATAACAAATTGTGGAGGAGCTGTGAAGAAAAATGGAACTCTTCTTCGCTGGTGGTAGGAGTGTACAGCGGTACAACTACTATGGAAATCAGGGTAGAGATTCTTCACAAAACTCAGATTACAGGACACTTTGAAATAGTTATTTCTCTTCAGGTATTTTCCAAGAACGATTGAAAATATAACATAGTGATTTATTTGTACTTACATTTATAGCAATGTAATAGCTAAGTCTTGGAAACAACCCAAATGCCCATCAACCAAAGAATGGACTTAAAAATGTGGTATTTTTATATGATGAAGTAGTACTCAGATATAAAGAAATATAAATTTAAGAGATTTAGGTAAATGAATGTACCTGGACCACATTCAGAAATGAGATAAATTAGACTCACATATGTCAACATCACATTTTCTTTCTAGTGCAAGAAACTTAGAGTAGATAAGATCTAAAAGGTACAGTAGATATTGTGAAAGGGAAAGAAACTGCTTAAAAGTGAAGAACAGCTGGGATGGAGGAAAAGAGAAAAGAAGGAAGGGAAGGTTAATACATATACTTACACATATACATATACATATACATATGATATATATGACCATATCATAATATATGACATATATATCATATATATGATAGCTAAGATAATTGTTCTACTAATTTCTATTAGTTCACTGAAACAAATAGTTAGTGCTTATCAATTTTTGATCAATTTTTCATGCTCTTATGGTTTGTGTCTAGTTGTCCCCCCAAAACCTCATGTAATCGTGGGGCAGGGACTTCTAGAGTTTGAGATTAACTCATGATCCACTGGGATTGTGAGTGATCCACTGGGATTATGGATGTGAGTGTTACACCCAACCTGAGGCTGAGGGCCAGAATGTAATATAAGAACGAGAGAAAGACACTCTCTGTTGCCACTGCTGTTCCGCCACCATGAACTACTACTCTCTGCTCTGTGCCAGTCTGCCTTGGAGCCAGCCAAGTATGGACTAAAACTTCCAGTAAATGTGAGCTAAATACACTTTTCATTCTTCATTTTGGGTGTCAGGTATTTGTCCCAGTAATGAGAGAAGAGTCATGGAGACACATACCTATATCCTGTAATCTGAGCAATTACTTTGAGGATAACAATATGCAACATGATAGTCACTATTAATTTCCTATCGTCTTATTTTGAAATTCTGCATTGTTTTTCTTTCTTTAAAATAAAAAAGTGCCATCCAGAAAGCTAACTGAACTAAAGTGCCTGCTTAGGCAGAGTGCAGAGACTAGGGCTTGATCTGTTCCTGGAGTGCACTGAGACAAGATTGAAACTACATGTGGTGGCACGCACCTGTGATACCAGCACTTGGGACACTGTAAACAGGAGAATTACGATGAGTTCAATCTCTATAGTGGACTATAACTCTCTATAGTGAGTTTCAATCTCTAAATACCCTGTGGACCCTGTCCTAAATACAGAACATAAATAAATAAATAAATAAATAAATAAATAAAATTTAAAAAAAGAATTCATAAGAGTATTCCTTAACCTGTATAAAATTACTCTACTTTTTAAAAATGCACTTAGTATAGGGGAGCAGGCACTTTATTATGCCGAGCAATTTGGTCGGTCTTTAAAACTAACTTACTTTCTCTTAGCATGTGTAAATGATATGGTAATAAGAAAGTCTCTAAAATATATAGGTGCATTTCAAATTGGAGTCTTCCTTTCTTTAAGCAAAATTTGAAAGCTATATGACTATAATAATAGCTTAGTTATTATAGGTGAATATCTTAATTATACTGACAATTGTCTGTTGATTTATTTCAGTCTAACAGATATTTTTTGAATATCTACTATGTGTCATATACAAATGGTTGGAGATGTTCAGAAGAACATAGCAGTATTCTGGTCACCTGGCATTGGATAAAAGATAAATAAACAGAGGTCTCTTACCTGGTGGGACAAGAGATTTGATGGGGGAGTACATAGAGAGAAAATAATGTGTAAATGATGGATTTCCCATAGTCCCAGTTCATGATTTCTTATGTTCTATATTCTCTGTGGCAATCAGCTTTTGTAAGAAAGGCCAAGAGCAGAGTAGACTGAAATTCCTTTCATATATGGATTCCATAATGCATCTTTCTGGGTTGTTTTGGTAAATTAATTTAAATGGTGAAGGATAAATGTTGTTTAGAATTTTTATTTTTTTAGGAGATTTCACTCTGGTCATTATAGAGTAGCATTTTAGAAGGATATTTTCCTTTCACACCCTCCTGCTCATCTGGATTTCCAAAATTACCATGGGATGAACCTACCTTTCAAATCTACATACACTTTATTTAACATGGAGATTTTAAATTTGTTCCTGTGTGGCGCAAATCATTTTAATACCTTAAATTCTATTTTTCCACAGGTGAGGCATTCATATGTTAAAGTAACTAGAGTGAAATGATGGTACTCTTGGCTCTTAAGAAAGCAGCTCATTGGGAGGTAGAGATATAAGGAATTCGATAAGTATGTTAAAATTTGGGAAGCTTATTTTTAGTTAGTTTTTCATCATTGTGAAACAAGACCTAAGATAACTTTTAAGGAGGAAAGATTTATTTTGGCTCATGGTTTCAGAAATTCTACCCCAAAGTTAATTGGGTCAATAGCAACACAGTATATGTCATGGACAAAAGGTGTAACAAAGAGGTTTGTTTATTAGAGTGTTGCTGAGAAGCAAAGGAATGAGATGGGGTCCTAGTATCCCCATCAAGGAAATTCTCCCAATGACCTAAGTTTTTTCCTTCAGATCTCATTTCCTAAAAGTCCTATCCCTTCCCAATAGCTCACATTTTAGATGTACCCTTAGCTTAAGGGTCTTAGGAGATATTTGAAATCCAAAAGATAATAATTATCTTAGACTGTAAAATTTGAAATGGGTGTCATTCCTTTTTTGATTATGCTCAAGCACTTGAAAAATATGGAAATGTTGGCAAGAAAAAGAGACTTTTTGATAAAATCCCAAAAGGGGCATGGTCTACCATATGAAATGACACATACTTTAATACATAATAAAATTTACAAAATTAAAGAACATTGATATACTGCTTTTCACTACCTGAATTAAAAAAATTTCACAGAAATTTAGATATCTAACAATATACAAAATTGTAGAAGGTCAATTTTGTGACAATTTTTCCTTGTCTCTTATTCTATTTTATTATCCTTTTTAGTTTTTTTTTAAACAAAAATTTGCTTGAGAGTATAGCAATAACTATAACATTAGAAGTAGCACACATCAAAAAAACCAGAATGACAGGCATTCTAAGCATGGTTTTAGTATTACACATTGCTATTCTCAGTGTCAAAAACATATTGGAGACTCCTAGGTCTATTGTCTAATTTGGCTGTGTAAAGAAGTGCATGATTTTGCTTCTGCCATGCTTCCTAAATTTTCTGCTTGCTTGTCTCTTTGTTATTTAATTCCTAAATTTTTGGTTTCCATTTACCTGTGCTATGCCTTCCCATTTTTCTTTCTTTTTTTTGTGTTCTATACTAGGGTGACTATATGGTATTTACACATGCAGGTCATAGGATTGACCGGCTACAATTTTGTATATAGCTAGATTTCTAAATTTCTGTATAAAAATGTATAATTGTTTTTTTTTTGTCACATTCTATAGGGATTTATTAGAATATCAAAGATTTATGGAAAATACTGGTTCCATGTTAAGTCTAAGGCATTTGATATTCTGAAAGACAGTGATGTTAAGCTCAAGTGCCTAAGTTACAGAGTAATAGTATCACTAAGCTTCTCTTCTGGAGGGTTAACAACTTAAGTTTGTAGACCAAAAAGTTAGAGTAAAAGAAGGGCTACAAAGATACCCAATATTTTGACCTTAGCCCTGCTAGGTCAGTGACAACTCAGGACATAAGAGAACCTGTGCTGTAATATCTTATAACTCAGTGGTGTCCCAAATTTTATGTTCATGGAGATTATGAGGCCATGGAGGAAAGGGATCCATGATATATAGTGTGCCTAAGGAGAGTCACCTAGAGAGAAAACATTCAGGCTTTCACAGAGAATAAATTGGTCAAGCAATGGTCATGACTCATCCTGATTGACACTGACAAAAGTTCTACAAAACGCTGTACATGGTTTCAAGGTAAATCCTGAGGAGATTTAACTGACCTAGGGAGATACAAAAGTTACATTTTTTTTTGTTATATAAGTCTACCTTCAACTTGATCTTAACCATCCAACAGAAAAATTTAACCACAAGGTATAAAAAGTAAAGCCATGTTAATATTCTGAGCTATAAAAGGCTCAAGTCAATATTGTCTGACATTGCCAGTTCTGCTGATAACCCACTACTATTATGGACTATTGGACTTACATACAATTACTTTCTCATAGTTCAATGAGAAGAAATATTTGTACTAATAGTATTTAGAAAAATTATCATGCCTGCATCTTGTACTCTGAATAACCATTATGAAGACAACAATATTCAGTTTATTAATTATTTTGGATGTCCTTCTAACATGTTTTGAAACTGTCTCATTACTTCTTTTTTTATTAAAATTAATAGGATGAAAAATATTCAATCTATACCAGTATATTCTGTAGCAGAGAGGAAGTAGTCTATTCTATATTAATACTAGAATTATAGCAAACTATTAAAGGGGAGAGGAATTTGGTAGTTAGGTAGTTCACAAATTACTTATTTCTCAGTATGAATTTCAATACTTCAAACTTATGACAGGAAAAAGTAAGATCTCACTCATTGAAAATTCAAGGAATCTCTGTCTGCAAAACTGTACATCTTTCACTTGAAAAGAGAGCCTCCTTTGCAGAAGCATTGCAGAGGGAATTGGTTCCTAGTGATTCACCAGTCACGCAGATACTCTGAGGTAACTGTATCCATGCTCCAAAGAAGCCTGTTCACTGCTTGAGTTGGCAAGAGAATGATATTCACTTTTCAGGAATAAAGAATGCAAGAGGTTTGGGTCGTGGAGGCTTCCATTCAGATTCCAGTGGAATCTGGGCAGTGAAGACATGTTTCCCTGAGAGTGTTGTGCATTGAGCTGTGGGTATTTTGTTTAAATTCGTAGTGGAAACACTGGGATTTTGGAGATGAAACCCCAGGAGTCAGAAACATTGGAATATTAGCCAAGGAAAGCTGAGGCTGTGAGGCAACTCAGCCTAGGAAAGAATTAAGTGTGGGTCTAGAAATTGAGGTGGGTCTGTCCAATTCCTTTGGAACTCACAGATCACCATTATGTGCTTTAGTGACAGACATGAAGCATATAGGACTTACTATTGCCTTGCTGGGTATCAGTCCTGCATTTCTGTGCATATATTTGTCTTCTTTCAAATGGGGATGTTTACACTATCCCATTATATATTGTAAATATATAACTTACTTTTTGATTTTTAAGAGTTACACAACTGAAAATTTTCCTTGAGTCTCAGAGGAGATTTTGATTTAGCATTTGAAAAATACTGATAGTGTTAAGGCTTTGGTGGAAGAGATTAATCGATTTTTGGTTATAGGAAGGATAGCTGCACTTTTTTGGGTGGAATTATATCCTTTTTGTTGTGTGGAAGGTTAATTATGGTTTAAGGAGATGCATTTGAGCATCAAGATGACAGATTGAAACTGAGGGTTAAGCTTAGATGTCAGTTTGCCCAGGAGGGGATCCATCTAATAAAACACACTGCTGGTACATAAGGATAGCTCATGGAATCTGACCTGGTATGCTGCACATGATCCCTGGCCCCTTCCTCTCCGGTAGTATTTTCCTGTTCTGTTTTCAAGCCCTCATAATGTGAGCAGTTTTGCTCTACCATGCTCTTTCACCATGCTATTCTTGTCTTGTTGTTCTATGTTAACAGGTGGAGCTGAAAGAAACAATGAGAAGACTGGATTAACAATGCAATAGAGGAGAGGCCATACTCCTGTTCTAAGTGAGTCTCAAGCCACCAAAACTTCTCACATTTATAGAGAGCTAAAAATAGGCTAAGGAATGTACTTAACTAATTTGATGTAGACAAACATATTTACATTGCCTTCTGGCATTCACCAAACTCTTAAGTTTACACATCACTAGTTGGTAAAGTTCCAGGAAAAGAGACAAAGAACAGAAAGGGTGCCCTCAGGAATTTGTTGTTCCTTGTATTCCAGCTTTCCAGAATTACATGGGATGACATATTTCCTTATGCTTTGTTCTTTGTTTCTTTCTCCCTTGGGACAGTAGGCTTCTGGCTCATATCACTACATCTTATATCTAACTAGACATGAACTACACAACCTGGAATTATCAGTCAAAATAAGCCACTCTGCTTTTATTTGAGTATTATAAGAAAGCTAAATAATGCAGCATGTTCATGAAGTGGACACAATGATCCTGAGCAAGTGATCAAAAGAATGAAAATCCTGTAAACCTCGGACCAGAATTCCACATCATCTCTTTTGCTCCCACCTGTTGATCAAAGAAACTCACAAAATGTGATCTTGATTCAACAAGTGGAAATTCAACAGATTCGTGTGTGTGTGTGTGTGTGTGTGTGTGTATTTGGTACAGGGTCTCACTCATATAGGGGAATGAAACTGCAAACCTGAAAGGTACCTAGGATGAGTTCATGTTCTCTAAAACCGAAGAATGAATTTTAGGAACAACTGAGGTTAAGTGCAGAATATTTTTTGGGGAAAGAAAGTTTCTGTCCAAGAGGAACAGAAGGGCGGCCGAGCGAGTAGTCCCTGTAAAGCTGTCTCTTCTAGGGACTTGTGTAGAGTAAAATCATGCAGTATGGTGGGTCTGTGGTGGAGAACATGGGAACTCACTTAAGTTGGCATGAGGTGTGACTAAACTAGTTAACCAATGAGATTGCAAACACCATTGCTCAGGTAAAATTGAATAAATCCAGAAAAAAAATGGGGAAGTGAGTGATGTAGCAAGTGGGCATGGATATAGGACAGAAGTTTACCTGGTATCTAGCTGGTAGCATTTGAATTATTGACTCTTCATAGCTTCCTCAAGGTGATGATAAACTCTGGATGCTTATCTTTAGGGTGGTAAGCATTTGTTCAATCTTTGATCTTTAGGTCTGGCCCACAGCAGAAGCATGCATCTCTCACAGTTGCAATGTATTTTGTCTTTGTGCTGACACCTTGATGATCTAGGCTTGTCTGACTGCTTATGATATTTCTATCTAATTTAGCCGATTATAACATCACTACACAGCTCAGACTTGTAGTGATCCTCTTGTCTCAGCCTCCCTAGCACTTGAATTATAGCCATACACCACCATGCTCAGTCTGGGTGGCTGGCTCAGCATGGCATATGGTGCCAGGTGCAGCATATGGTATCAGGGATTGAACTTGGTCCCTGTGCTTGCCTAAATAGGCACTTAATTCATTAGGCTATCTTACTGGAAACAGACTCATTGATTGATAGATGAGTTGCAAAGTTATAAGTCAGGGGCATGAAAATACAGAGAAAAATAAGTGAAGCTGTGTTTGAAAATAATCTAGTGTATTTGTCAAAATACAATTGTTTTTACACTGTAACAAAAAAATCCTAACTCTGGGTATCTGTTCCACAGAAAATACTTGAAAAAGTCAGCTTTCTTTGAAGCACTATTTATTGCCTTCTAGCAAAATAAGCAAACAAAAAATACCACAGTCTATCAACGGTGAACTGGTTGGCATAAAATATAAGATATCACAATGTCTGATGGAAAATACTGATTCTATGTTAAGTCTAAGGTGTTTGATATTCAGAAGACAGTGATGGTAGGCTCAGGTGCCTATGCTATACAGTAATAATATCACTAAGCTTCTCATCTGGAGAATTAACAACTTAAGTTTGCTGACCAAAAATTAGAGAAAAGAAGGGCTACAAGGATAGCCAATATTTTGGCTCCTGACCTTCTAGGTCAGTGAGGACTCAAAACATAAGAAAACCTATACTGTAACATCCTGTAACTCAGTGGTGTCCCAAATTTTCTGTTGAAGGAGATTATGGGGCCACAGAAGAAAGGAATTCATGATGTATAGTTTGCCTATACATCATGAGAGTCACCTAGAGGAAAAATATTTTCTCAGGCTTTCACAGAGAACAAATTGGTCAAATAATGGCCATGACTCATCCAGATGGCTGACACTCACAAACATTCTACAAAATGCTGTACATGGTTTCAAGGTAAATCCTGAGGGGACTTGGCTGACCTTGTCAGATACAAAAGTTTCATTTTTTGTTACATAGGTCTTGATTTAACTTGGTTTTAACCATCCAGTAGAAAAGTTTAACCATGAGGTATAAAAAGTATAGCCATATTAATATGCTGAGCTACAAAAGGCTTAAGTCAACATTGACATCACAAGTTCTGCTGACAACACACTATTATTAGTACATACAACTACTTTCTA
>PVKN010036560.1:0-11388 GCA_004027915.1 Capromys pilorides | reverse complement strand
TGAGGAGATCCTGGCCTGGCTCTGGGCCTTATAACCTGGGTTACCCAGAGGGCAGGAGGTAGGGCAGTGTAGGAGATTGTCACAGCCCCCAGAAGTGAGAGTAAGGGAGTGGTCACAGCCTGTATTGAGAAATAGAAGCACCCTGCATACTCAAGGCAAATGCTCACCATTGCTTGTCCTTCTGTGACTTGATATGAGGCACTAAGGTAGACAAAAATCTAAGGACCACACTGAGTCACAGCCCTTCTGCCCGTGTCACTTCAAGATGGCACCAGGAAGGACAGATGCCTGCTCTCCTCTACTAAGGGACAATGAACACTATGCCTCTTGCATCACACTTTCTGCAACCTTTCTGTCTATAAGGACTCAGTATTACTGTGACATGTACCTTTATATGAAAATGTATAGATGTTTTTATGATCTTACAACAAATTCAGACTTTTCTATCAAAAAAAAGGATACCAAGTCCAAGATCAGGCAGTTTGGGGGGCCTCTCCTGCATGGTGGGAGCATAGAACCCCATTAGGAGGGCAACACTGTGGGTATAACTCTGGCTGGAACTCCAAGGTTCTATAGATACAAAGCTGTTTTATTAAAAAATCTGCCTGGATGTAAATGCCAGGAGACTTGGTTCATCCACACTCGAGGCAGTCATTCTTCTTTCAGAAGATAGCACCAGCCGTGGTGGCACCAGGAACTCTTTGCCCACTGTTGGAAATGAAGAAGTGTAAGAGTTAGCTCGAAGGCTTGAGCTGAATGCAGCATCCACATGCTGTGACAGGCAATTCCACAGTGAGTCCACCATCACCTTGTCTAGCCTGTCGATTCACAGTGAGAAGCCAGATCACACATGAGCCCTTGCTCAGGTGTACACCCTCAGGTGCAGTTGAGTGGTTATGGTCTGACAGATGAGAGCTGTGTAGCCCAGGAAACCCCAAGGAGTGGACCTGTCCAGGTGGCAGGGCATGGGGCACAGACAGCTGAGGAGAAGCTCACAGTGTGGACTGCAGAGGCCATGCATAAGATAGCCTGGGAGAGTGATCAAGTTTCTTCAGAACCAGGAAGTGGTACTCACGTAGGGAACACTTGCACAAGGAAGGAGAGATAGGTGCCCCTCTCTCAACCTTGATGAGCCAAGCTTGCCAAAACATGTCTAGTATGAAACCCCACGCTGCTGCCCCAAACGCCCATCTTTGAGATAATGCCATTCTTGTGACCATGGGTACCTTGCCAAGCAATGCTGAAAGCCAACACCTGCCATCACTGACTCTGTGGCCTCACACTCAGGGTCCCTGTGAGTGCCCAGCCTGCTAGGCTAGACAGAGCTAGATAAAAGCAGGTTAGAAGCTAGACAGCACAGGGATCAACTTGCTGTGACTGGTGGCCACCTTTGTCCCAGCCTCTGCTATTCCTATACAAGCTTAACACTCATCTGTCTGCCAGAGAGCCAGAGCAGGGCCATTGTCTAGGGGACTGCTCTGTGTCCCAGGACAAGCAGCCATGCTGGGGGGCACCATGGATGAGGGCCAGCTCAGGACAGCCACTCAGGAGAACACATGCCTGCCACCAAGGAGGAGCAGGACAGCAAATGTGATCCACTCTGACCTTCCAATTAGAGTTTGAACATTAAAAAATCCCATAGCAAAGTGAATCTAGTGTGTTTGGAGAGGGAGCATGAGGAGAGGCTCTCCTAAGGGACGCTTCCCACACAACAGCAATGCCACTGGCCATCTCAGCCACTACCCAATGCACTCCTACTCCTACGGGGACACCTGATTCCCAGAAGAGCTTGGGACCGAGAGAACAAGTCATCTCATCCTCGTGTGAGCAATATCTATTTTTTCTATCACCATCCAATTGTCCACCCTGCTTTTTCATTAATTTGCCATAAAAGCTCCTTTTGTGAGAAGAGGCAGATACCAGGCCTCCCTTCCCACTCAGAAGCACACATGCCGTCTCCCAGTGCATGACTGGAGGGCACAGCAGCAGCTAGAACTGGACTAGCCACTGCCAGCTTCCCAGGGAGGGGTTCCTTGGCAGGGGAGACTCGAGAAATGTCTGTGGAGATGTTGTCTGGGGGGGTCTTTCCCTCAGCCTCCCAAGACGTTCCCACCACCCCTAAGTAGAGTAGCCCCAGAAATAGCCAGAGAACTTGGGGGATTTGTTTTTTCTCTTTTATTTTTCTTTTTAACCTTTGAAAAGTTTCTAAGGTCAACCTAAAAGGATTCAACAGCTGAGCAGGAGCCAGCGCAGCTTGTGCAGTGTCTCCTCCAATGAATTTAAGAGAAAACAATCTAATCTAATCTAAAGATAGAGACTCCATAGTCACTCTTGTAATTGGGCAGGAAAACCAACCCTCACAAAGGCGATGTTTTGTTTGAACTATGTCTTGTTCTGCAAGAATTTCATTAAAGCAATTATATTTTAATAAATGTGGCTGCGATTACGGATGGCACTTCATTTCATAACAGAACCTGTGTGCTGTAGCAATTAGCAGTCAGAAATGAGCAGCGCAGAGCCCATTGCTCTCCCTGTGTAATGTTTTCATTGTAGGAGTCACAAATCATCTATTAACCTTCCTCCAAACATCCAGCAACATGCACGCATTCCTCACCTCAAAGTCGGCTCTGTGGAGCTGCTCGAAGCAAACAAAGTAAGATGCCAGGAGGGAGTGTGTTGGCAGATGATTGATGCCATGAACTGAATGCCTTTGTGTGAGCTGAGGCACAATTAACCCTCAGGAGCCAAGGGCCTCAGAGTCAAACCTCTTCAGAACCTGGTCACCCTGCTGCCCGAAAGATCAGTCTATGTGGGTTAGTTATCGAGGGTTGGTCAGTCTGTCCAGTGATGCTGTCTGTTCATGAGTGGTCAGTCCTCCAGTAATATCCAACTCCCCCAGAGCCCTTTTTCAGCTCCCAGAAAGTGCTGGATGTCTGCACTTATGAACCACTCTGGCCAGCATGGTCTCACAGAAGCTAGGCATAGGTTACAGAGCGAACTTTGGTTTCTCATCAGTAGAAGTTCTGAGCATTTGAGCCAGTCCTCAGGGCCTGTGCATGAAGCTGGGTCTGGGTTTGGAGGGGACAAGGTGTTGACTCAGAGAAGCCAACCCTGGGCACATTGACCCTATTTCCCTTAACCAGGGAGGACACTGCCTTTGCCCTTTTATAAATATAGCTAGAAGACCATCAAGGGACAACATGAGACAGTGCAGAGTCTCCTCTGTACCTGGCTTCAACATAGAAGCAGCCAGGGTACTGAGGCACATTCTGCCTCCATCCCACAGCTGAGCCAGGAAGGGCACAGGGCAGGGCTGGGTGCTGTGGTACTAGGGATGCCCAACATGGTCCCTGTCCTCTTGCCTCCTTCATTCATGAGGAATGCAATTCCATTACACCAGCAATATAACAAAAAGTCATGGGACAGGGAGACAGAAGCCATGGCTTCTACCTCAACCCCTTGATTGGCTCTGTTCAGGACCCAAGTCTCTGGCAATATAAGACCCCAGGGTCCCTGTCTATGTTGACATCTGCTTTGCAGTTGATCATCAACAGTTCCAATTCAGAGTGTTCCTACAGACTTCCTGCTGTGGGTCTTCAGAAACCCCAAGGGTCTCCCTCCCCATATCCAGTCCAGGACAGAGAAAAGAGTGGGCTGCAAGGTTAGAGGACTAGGGAGGCCTCGCTGGAAAAGGAATCTCAAGAGTGTGTGCTTCTTATCTAGAAGGTCCAGGCCTGAGTTCAGATACCAGCCTCCACAGTAGCTATGAAAGGGACTCTTCCAGGCCATGGCCTAACAGGTTAACAGGTTGCAAGCTGCCTATCCTGGCACCAGGATTCAGAAAACAGCTCACAGCTTTATATTATCAAAGGCTTGAAATGCATGCAGATTCACCATGCCCCTGGTCACCATGTGGCATAGGCACCCCATGAAGAGAATAGAAGCATAGAAAACACCCGCTGGGGGTTCCTCCATCCTTCCAGGGTCCCAGAGTCACTTCCACTGGCCCACGTCCTGGGGACCCATGCCTTGTTATCAAACTCCATCCAGGCTAGTAGACATTTGCCTCTGGGCTGTGGGCCCCGTAGGGAGCTATAGAAGTTCACTCAGGGTCAGTAACTCTGCGCTGGAAATCAAGGGGCTGTCAGTCCAGGAGTGGCTGTGTGGTGGGAGGGAACAAAGGCCATAATCTAATGCAATTTCCCTCCTCTGGCCCAAATGATCGCACGCTAAGAGCTACTCTCTCTTAATTAAGCTCAGCTCCTGAATGCTCTTAACCACGCAATGTTAAAAGAAGCATGTATCTTTCCAAATTAGCTTTGTATCTAAGAATAATAAGAGTCAGGGTTGTATTAATTAACTTACAGTCAGCTGTAGAACTCATTTGCCAGGCTCTTATTTGTTTCAAAGGGAGCCAGTATTTATTAAGTTTAGAGGATGTGCCAAGCCCTCTGAGCACCTCCTGTCCATCACCCACTCGCTCTATAATACTTGGGGTTGAGACAAGAAATCAGGGTTCTCTGGTGAACCCACAGAGCTGAGATCTGAATCTAAGTATGTTTTAGCCCAAATTCTGTGCTGCATTGCAAGACAATGTCAGGGTTACTCCCATGTGTCAGTTCTCAACATTTGCAAAAGCAATACGCAGAACCTTCCCAGGAAATGTGCTTTTGATTGGAAAAATCTGGAGAAAGTATTTCTCAAAGGGTAAGAGTTTCAAAATGCAGAAATTGAGGAAAGATCACAAGCCTGTGTGAACCATTGGGGCCCAGTTATGTGAGTCCCTCTATGTCCTTAGCTCTTGGCCAGTGATACACATGTCCAATCTTAGCCAAGAGACAGGACAAGAACAAATGGTTCTCCTGATCTAGTACATAGCCACACTTTTAGACTGAGTGGAGGAATTTTTATTCTGGATAGTTATGGGTGATGAACGTACTCAGCCTGTAATGTTCTGTGTCACCTTTCCAGTAGCCAAATTCCAGGACCAGTCTACTAGAGACTGACTTAGAAGAGACTTCATTCCCATTTGGGGAACATCCTTCATTCTGTATTTTTTTTTTTCATTCTGTACTTCTAAGCAGAGAATCTCAACTCAGATCCTGAGCAGCATACATTCAAAAGGAGCAACCTATGGATTGAAGCTGGGCCACCCAGTGGACAAAAACCACTCTGGCTCTGAATTGACTTTACACCTGGACACCTGAGTGAACATGAAAGAAAACAGTGTCCACAGCCCAGTATCCTAAGTGTCCTCATATGGCTGAGGGGAAAGGGAAGACAGCCCAGGAAATCGGTGCAGCTCGAGAAAATCAGGACTCAAGGAAGTTAGTGCAAGCCATGGTGGGTGGCAAAATGGCAAGATACTGCAAATGCATGACCACAGCAATCACCGTGAGCTTTTGAACACTTGCTCAACTTCAGTCTCCACAATGCCTACAAGTATCCAGACAGGAGGTTCCTTGACAGCCTGACTCAGTGAAGCCAAGGGCTCCCCACAGCTCAGGTAGGGAGCAGCAGCACCACACTGGAAGTGACTCTGAACAAGGGACACATTGCACAAAGAACACAAAGGGAGGAAAAAGAACACATGAGGGGAGACAAAGGTGTGGGAGGCATTGTAGCAGCCACTGACCTGGAAATGGCTTGGGGAGTCCTGCTTCAAGGCTGGGAGCAGGCACCCAGATGTGTACACGGAGAGGAGAGGAGAGGAGAGAGAGAGAGAGAGAGAGAGAGAGAGAGAGAGAGAGAGAGAGATATGCAATAACGCTCTGAGCAGAGGAGTAGTGACAGTATTAGTGGCTAATGAATGCAATGTCCAGTAAATTAGATATGATGCCACTTGCTTATGGTTTAAACATCCTAAGTCTGGGAAATTCCTGGATCTCACCACTGCTGGTGTCCCAGAAAAGGGACTCCGTACAGAAGAAAGCATAAAACTTGCTGGCGCTCCAGCTGATGGTGGCAGTCTTATTTTCAGCAGCTTCTGTCACTTGCTGGGTGAGGACTTTGCTTCCTGAAATGGAAGTCTAGGGTTCCAAATATTTTATAAGGGGACTGCAGCACATAGAAGTAGAGTCTAATTCTTGCTGCCCTGTTTAGAGTCTGTGTCAGTCTCAGGAAGATCTGCAGCCAGGCTGGTGGCCTTGGCTGGCCAGGGTCTCCTTGGCTGTCTGTGCTTCCAGATAAATGAAGTGCATGTAATATGATGACTTGCACTCATTCTGCCATGCAACCTTGTGGGACTGCTCTCTGTGCTGAACTCCAGCTTGAGCCTTCTAGAAAGAAGTTGAACCAGAGGTCTCCACAGTACCCTGGGGCCATGATCAGATGGCCATTAGCTGTATGGGTAGGACTTTCCTACTCAGACTCTTCCAGAACACAACACTTAGAGCCGTGACCAGCTGGTTGTTGAGGGCACTAGCTGAATAGCCAAGGGCTAGGCTAGGCAGGGACTGGGCTCCTCCTTTCTTCATTTTACCTAGTGGGGCTTCTGGAGGAGACTGTATCTGGCCTCTTAAGTGTCCAGGCCTGGCCTACTAATGCCTTTTTTACTCACCTCTTCCTAAGGTGGTCTTCAGTGTAAAGATAAAAAAAAGGCTTAATTAACTATACATAAAACATCATTTTCTCTTGTAGACAAATGTAAATATTATCCAAGAAAATAAAAATTAGATTCTAAGAGGGTATCATACCAGGCTCTGAGGCTTATGGCCCCTGCTTATTGCCTGCAGCTGTTTCTTCATGTCTCTAAGCTTTCTGCCCAACCCAGAGGGACCTCTTATTCTACTCCCTTGATGGATACCACCATCACCCCAGGTTCTAAGAAACCCCAGTAGGTGAAGTGATGAAGCTGTGCGGTATAACCTGCCAAAACTTCTCTGATCTCATGAAATACTAAGTCAGTTTGAAGGAAAATAAATGGGACCCATTTGGAAAAATACCCACCTTTACAATGCATGTATCCAGTGAGTCACAGCCCCTGAGAAGTCTGTGCCAGGGACTTTGGTTTGTTTTCTGGTGTGGGAGTGTGTGTCTAATAGCTCTGTGTCTGTAGTACACTGAGCTTCCACAGGGAGTGTGCATTGATTTTTCTGGTTGCTATCCATGATTTGAGTGCACAAATTGTGAATAGCAACCACAAGTCTGGAGACAACTTATGCAGGGACTTGTTACCACTTTGGTAATGCCAGAAACAAAGGCCACAGATGGCTCAATGCCATCTGCAGCACACAATGACAACCACCTCCATTCCCTACCTTAATAATCTCAGAGGTGACTCTGACTCAGAAAGAGATGGACAACCCCCAGGCCATGTGGTGAGCCAAGTCCCCATTTCTTGACTCTCTTGACAGTTCCAAGGAGACACCAAGGCTGAAGTCATATCTTCAGATCAAGAGAAGTGGCTGAGGGTCCAGAGATGTAACAGATTGGCCACATGGTTACTCAGTAACGCCAGTCAACTCTAGTCAAGTAGTAGGATGTTAATTGTTATTCAGACAAACATGGTGGGACAGACATTTCCAGAAGATAAATAGGATGAGCCTGTTGCTTTAAGGGAAGTGAGTGGTGCTTGTTGCCAACAACAAGGTTAGATTTTTCAAGTAAAATTAGAATACTGGAAAATATCTGTCTTCCCAATACTTCCCAATACTTCAAGATTTTTCCAAGGAAGTTGGTGGTGATACCAATAAATGTGACTTTTGAATGTTATATAAAGTAATGCATCAACATTTGGAAGATCTGCAAATTCAGAAAACTAACTTTTTCCAAGTGACCAATCACAATTCTACATTGTGCATTGTTTGGGGAAAGACTTTTCCCATTTGGGAGTCATCCAGGGGGTCTGAGTGGACAGGTATGAAAGGTTTATCAATAGGATTTCAAAATTTATGTGACAGCCAATTGTCAGAAACCACTCCTTACCAGTTCTTGGGAAATATCAAAGAAGATTATTCACAATGATCTGGAAAGGCCTAGAGAATGCTTTCCCTTTTTCTTACTTAGTATCTGTGTGTGTGCAGACTTTGTTGTCACGGTTTTGTTATTTGTCTATTTGATTTTGTAGTAGTGGGAATTGCATCCAGGGCCTTAACATTGAACTACATTCCCATCTCTTTTTTCTTTAATTTTAAGAGTCTTGTTATTTCACTAATTTTCCAACCCTGGGTTTGAACTTGTGATCCACCTGTCTCCACCTCCAAGAGTTCTGGGAGTAGAGGCATGTACCGCTATGCCTAGTTCCATGGTTATATTTAATTATTCAATGGATATAGTCAATAAATAACACTCTTATTTCTCAGTTTTAATGCCAATACAGAATACCTCATTAGATACACAGGCAGGCAAAAGCTCCTAGTGTTTGTCAATAATTTTAAAGTGCAACAAGCAAACAAATCAGGGAACTGATGATAGTGCAGTGAAGCACAAGTTGGATTCCTACTAGTAGAGTTGGTGTCAAGTCTCTTAGTCCTTCTGGTGCTCTGAGGGGCAGAGAAGCAGAACAGAGGCCTGGCCTTAGGGCCCCAAATCCCTCATACCTCTCTGTGGTCTTATGATTTGGCTGTGACCACCTGGTCCTTGTTCATGCCCTGTCAGTGTCTTTGCAAATGCTCCTGCAATCCCTCTTCCACGTAGTAAGATTAAATTCCTCTTGGCCTTCCTGTGTGTGCACCTCGCCTTAGTTCCCCCAACATGCCAGCAACCACGCTCTCCAGGCCCCTCACCATCTAAGTTTGCACTTCGTGGAGTACAATTCAGAAAATCTTCAGTGTCTATTCTGCTGTCATATACCAGAAGATGGCACATGACAACATACTTTCTTCCCCAGAAGGAGCCCAGAGGAATCTTTGGCTGGTGTCTGAGCTGTCACTGAAGAGCAGGGTGACCTAAGAGAAGGTGAGGCAAAGCATCAGCTCTGGGCACGTTCTAGGGGAGCTTGAACGTGGAAGGCAACATATGTTAGTGGGGTTGAAAAGTCGGCATCTGTGATGCTACAGTCAGAACCATTCCACAAGAAAGCACAGTTCCCATTCTGTGGGAAATCTTCATGAATTCTATAGTGACCAGTGAAACCTGACAGCATAGCTACAATCGTGCACTGCTCAAATCCAGGCCGGAAAAGGGCACACCCAACTTCACAGGATGACACAAACAGAAACTAAAGACCTCAGAACAAGCACCCCAATCTGCAACCCAACTCCTCAGGGATAGGAATGGAGCACAGGCTGTTGAGGAGTTGGGGGCTACTACCTGCCATGCCTTTTGGATTTGCCACATGTGCAGATGTCCACAAAAACATTCAGCAAGGCTAGCATGGCCTTTCTGCCCTGTGGGAAAGCATGAAACAGCTCTAAGACTGAATTTTGATTATCTAGCAGCCTCTAAAAACTTAAAATTAATTAAATTTTAATTCATTTATTTATTTACTTATTTTGTACAAGGTCTCACCATGCAGCTCAGACTAGTAGTGATCCTCCTGTCTCAGCCTCCCAGCACT
Source organism: Capromys pilorides (assembly GCA_004027915.1). Lineage (NCBI taxonomy): Eukaryota > Metazoa > Chordata > Mammalia > Rodentia > Capromyidae > Capromys > Capromys pilorides. The sequence continues at coordinate 1,889 of PVKN010036560.1, read as the reverse complement.
GGTATTATAGGTGTGTGCCACCCCTCCTAGTTCCAGGCTGGCATGGCATGGCCAGGATTCCAGGGCTAGCACAGTATTGGGTGCAAGGGATGGAACCTGGATCCTCACACTTGCCAGGCAGGCACTTAAACCACTGAGCTATCTCCCCAGCCCCAACAATTGCTTTTGAGTGTGTTTCTGTTTTTATTTGTTTTGGGCAGTGGCAAAGTTTATTTAAAGAAGTAAAATTGAAGAGTGATTGAGAAACTGATTCTGTAGGGTTAATTTTGGCCAAATAAATTTTAAAAAGGCTAAGAGCAAAGACAAAAATATATGCTGCATCTTGGAAACACAACATGGGCTATCATAGCTTTCCATGATATGATAGCCTTGAGTGTATTTCTTCAGTATAATAAATCAAAATGCTAATTTGAAAAATAAAATGTAGCTTGTGCTGAGAAGCAAGCCAAAATTGACTTAGACAAATGGAAAATGGATGAAGAGAACAAATGCGATGCACTGGCAGCTAATAAAGCAACACTGGAAATATTTACAGCCAGCAGGTCACGTAGCTGAAATGACTCTCACTGTAGAAGGAAGTTCTTCGAGGGTCCACCTATTTTTGCACAGCACTGCCTCATCCATGGACATATCCAGCAGAAAACAGATGTTTGACAAATACTGCTGAAGGCACAGAATGCCACATCAAAATATGCTACATGTTAACTTTCACCCCCGTGGCCCTCCCAAAACTCTGTCAGTGGCTACCATAATTCTCATATATAGGAGAGAGAAGCTGGGCTAAGGGAGGGTGAGTTAGTGCCAGTGAGCATGTCCAATGGAGGATGAGTAGGGCAGGGCCTGAGACTGGGCTAGAAGGCACTGTTGGGAGATGATGCCTTTCAAGAGATGAACAGGTATGGAAAGAACAGCAGGGGACAGCCCTCAGATATAGATGACCAATGGGAAGCGATGAGACACACAGTCATTGCAAACAAGGCCAACCTTGCCTGAAGATGCCTTCTCTCCATGTGGCCAGTGACTGGCATTCTGAACATGTGATTTGGATCCCTGTGTTACAGAAACTGAGGCAGCAGATGGAGGGAGGTCTCTCTGAGCTGGGAAGAGGCATGAGCCAGCAAATGCTACCTCTGGGACCTCCTACTGCCCTAGAGGCTGAGAGGATCCACGATGTTAAAAGGCAAGACTGTGTGTAGCACCTACAGCAACCAGGTATCCAGAAATGATCAGGCCTGGCAGAGACAGCAGAGCCTCCTGAGTTTCAGAAATAACCTGGGTGGCAGCAGTGAAGATGGAGCAGTGCTCATAGATAGCATCTGGACCTCAGGGACCTTTGAGAAGAACAGAGAGCTCCTGGGAGAGACTAACACTAGATTTCCATCCAGTGGGGTAGACCTGGGAGTTGGATTTGATTTGCTCTGAAAAGAAAAAATAATTTGGGATTTCACTGCAGCCAAGTAGCCTGTAAACTTGCAGATTGAACCAAATGACATTGGCAGTTGGAAGAGGGAAAAGACAATATTCTGGAAGTCCAGGATGGAGGGCCCAGTTCCTCCTGACACCAGACCACATTCACTCTGGCCCCATGTGTCCAGCCAGAGCCAGTTGGTTGATCTCTATGGGTGTCTGAGCCTCTTTTATGTGTCCCAACTCTGAGGAAGATGGTGTTAGAACCTTCTTATTTCATGCCACTTGACCCGAAGACACTTATGCAGTGTGATGCCAGCAGACATCACTGTGATCTCCATTTAATGTTCAGCAGCTGGGGCTGTCCAGTTACTGTACCACCCAGGGCTGTGTCTTGATAGGCCTGAAGTCCTCTGCCAGGCTGTGCCCTCTGCTGAGCAACTCAGGTGAAAACTGCATCTTGGCAATATGTTCTCTCATGC
>PVKN010036559.1:0-11422 GCA_004027915.1 Capromys pilorides | reverse complement strand
CAATCTCTCAGGGTTTTCATAGTTTAAAAAGCTACAATCACATGTTGAAACTACATTAAAAAAAAAAACAACAAAAACACAGTGCTATAAATGGAACTGCTTGGCTTTGACCATACACATTTCTGCACAGCCCTTATGGAATCTGCACAGAGAATGCTCCCACAAAGCTGGAGATCATGGTGATCTGGAGGCTGTTCTCTCAGATGGATGTGACTCCATTTTTACTGAAAACCCTTAGCCATGCTTTGAGGTTTGGTCCTAAGAAACATAAACAAGATACAGTAGTAAAAGTAGACAAAATAACTGCAAACAGAAATGTTTCCAACACCAACTCAATGAGCGGTACTCCATATAGAACAAAAATCATAAGGAAGGAGAAATGAGACACAAGAAAGTAGATACAGCATTTCAAAAGTCTGGCTACCTTATGTGATAATGAACTTTTTTTAGAAGATGCATTTGACTTTGGTACTAAATATAGTACAAGATTGATTGAAGTTACAAAAAGAGAACAGATACACAGCCATGTCAGGCATGTGTCCAATATTGAGAAATTCTCTAAGAAAAATGATGGAAGAAAGACACTTAGAATTATGAAAAATATGCATAGAAAATGAGCATAGAGTAGTGTCTTGATATCAGTTTCTTTCATGTTTTTGTGGTTTGCTGTCTAACTCTCCTGCCCGTGGAAGGGAAGGGCTGCAGCTTTCATTGTAACTATTAGAATATATTTTACTATATTTTGCACAGGTGCACTAATTGACGTGAGTGTTTCTGTATGATTAGTCACTAATGTAAAGGTAGCTGGGCTTACCAAGTGCTTGATCATTGAAAAGTATGTTTATGTGAGCCTGATACTTTTTTTTTTTTTTTGGCAGGACTGGGGTTCAAACTCATGACCTTGCACTTGCCAGGCAGGCACTTGTGCCATGGAGCTATCTCCTCAGCTCCTTAACCTGATACTTCTTACACAACTGAAAAATGGCTTTTGTGAACTTGAGGGTTACTTTTCCTCATTTTTGCAGACAGAGTCACATCTTTCATGAGAGTTATGTGAAATATTAGACCACTTTGCTAAGCTTTCTCTGTTTTCTATTTACTAGGAAAGTAATAACTTCTCAACCTTTTCCCCCCTATGATCAGAGCTTATAATTTTGCAAATCCGAAGTATTTTCCATTCAAAGCAAAGTGAAGATTTGTGGCTGGAAAAAAATGCAAGAAGCTGAAGACAGACAGACTGAAATAGAGGCTTCCCTTGGTGAGTGAGCAGGGGACCATCTCTGGGAGAAACAGCTAAATCCAGAGTTTTAGAAGATGAGATTATAAACTAACAAAAGATATTTAGAGAGGTGGTGTGTGTGAGTATATCTGGGGTCAGGTTCTCCTCCAGTACTCCCTGTACCTTTCTTTCAACCTTTACCTTTTCACATTTTCTCATTTTTCTACTCTTTGAATACAAACCATCCTTATTACCTCTTCTGCCCTAGTCTTAGCTTGGATAGTATCTGTTGTTTTCCATTTAATGCCATTTTCTGAGAGCCTCTCATTCCTGAGTAACAATTGCTGCTCTTTTGGTGGAGAGCAGCAATAGATACTTATTTATTTCACCTTATCGTGGTGATTTATTTTCCTAGTGGAGATTTCTGCACACTTACAAGTCTGAAGTTCTTGCTATGCTTGCTTTTGTTGGACTTCACTCATTTGCCATTACTGAAACCTATGCAAGTTAGGGTGCTATAGTTCAGTTCCTCTACTCTAGCCTGCAAGAAAGATTTACTCTTATGTTTTTTGCAGATTGGAATAACCAGCCTGTTGTAGAACATCATGTATCTGAAAATGATTCTCCACAGATCATAACACAGAGACTCCAAGAAGATGAATACCAGGGTTCTGCATTTGAAGGAAAGTATGTCTGTGAAGTTGTGAGGGAGAACTCTCCCAAAGAGGTTCCTGGCCCATGCTTTTTTCAGAAAGGAGGTTTTGGGGGAATAACTGTCATCCACAAGGATGCATACCCTGAAATGATCAGTCAAGCGTATAATATTAAGAAGAGCTTAATTGTAACCTCAAACCATGTCACACATCTCAGGGTGTCTACAGAAGAGAGCCAGCATCAGTGGGAATCAGACAGCATACACGCTGATGAGATTTCCCAACAAAGTAACTATGTGACTCTTTACACAAAGAAAAAAGCTTGTAAATGTCATGAATGTGGGAAGAGCTTTACCCAGCGCTCATCCCTGACCCAACACCAGAGGACTCATACAGGAGAGAAGCCCTACACATGCACAGAATGTGGGAGAGCATTTAGTCGTAGTTCTTTTCTTGTTCAACATCAAAGAATTCACACTGGAGTGAAACCATACAAGTGTGAGCAGTGTGGGAAAACATTTCGATGTCGATCATTTCTCACTCAGCATCAGAGAATACACACTGGGGAGAAGCCTTATATCTGTACTGAGTGTGGGAATTCTTTCCGTAATTATTCACATCTCACTGAACACCAGAGAATTCACAGTGGAGAGAAGCCTTACAGATGTGATAGATGTGACAAAGCTTTCAACCAGAACACACACCTTATTCACCACCAGAGAATTCACACTGGAGAGAAGCCTTATTTATGCAGTGAATGTGGCTCTTCTTTTCGCAAGCACTCAAATCTTACCCAGCATCAGAGAATTCACACTGGTGAAAAACCTCATCAGTGTGATGAATGTGGGAAAACTTTCCAATCAAAGGCAAACCTGTCTCAGCATCAGAGAATTCATACTGGAGAAAAACCCTACAAATGTAACGAATGTGGCAAGGCCTTCTGTCAGAGCCCATCTCTTATTAAACACCAGCGAATTCACACTGGTGAAAAACCTTATAAGTGTAAGGAGTGTGGCAAAGGTTTTACCCAGAGTACGCCACTCACTAAGCATGAGAGAATCCATACTGGGGAGAGACCCTACAAATGTGGTGAGTGTGGCAAAGCCTTCATTCAGAGCGTTTGCCTCATTCGCCATCAGAGAAGTCACACTGGAGAAAAACCCTACAAATGCAGTGAATGTGGAAAAGGTTTCAACCAGAACACCTGCCTCAAACAACACATGAGAATTCATACTGGTGAGAAGCCATACAACTGTAAGGAATGTGGGAAAGCCTTTGCACATCGTTCTTCTCTTGCTGAGCACCACAGGACTCACACTGGTGAGAAACTGTATAAATGTAGTGAGTGTGAGAAAACCTTCCGCAAATATGCGCACCTGAGTGAGCACTACAGAATTCACACTGGTGAGAAGCCTTATGAATGTATTAAATGCGGGAAGTTCTTCAGACACAGCTCTGTCCTTTTCAGACACCAGAAACTTCACAGTGTGGAACGATTCAGCCACATAGATTATGACAGTTTCTCTAGTGTGAATAATTAGTAATCTGGCTGGAGGAGAGGGCCAGGAGAAGGATGGAGGAGGCTTCACTACTGTAAGCTCAGGGGCATACTCCAGAAATTGAAGTGGTTGTGAATAATAAAACTGACTCCAAGTGGACCCCTGGGAGTATGTGGTAGAAAGGAAATATAACTTTTCAGATAAGCTGTGGACCACCAGTCCTTCCTTTCCATATGACTTGGGGCAATCATAAGTTAGCATTTGTGCTTCTACCAAACTCCTGCCCACCCTCTGACCTTGTTACCTACGTACATTGGGTGGGGAGGGGGTTCAGAGTCCCCTTTCCAAACTGTGAAGGTGAAAAATTACATCTGAAACTGAAGTATCTTCCAAATGCTTATGGCTTCTCTGTACCTATGTAGGGAAACCCCAGCCCTGAGGAAGTGGTCCTGTGAAAGACAGACAGAAGTAAAAAACTGCATTCTTTCATTTATTAAACAAGGGTATACGTGAAATACCCAGCTTGCTCTGTATAGATGTCCTCATGAAGAAGGCTTGTATCAGGGTGAGAGGAAATTTTCCAGTCCTTTGAAGCTTTGTAGGTTAGTTGAACTATGAAGAAAGTAGGTCAAATGAGTACCATTTTCTAGAAGGTTCAGAGGAGAATCTAGTTTATATCAGAGCATTGACTTACCCAGGGAAAACGTGTTCTGTGGTACATGACTGGCAATAAGGTGCCTCAACTGAGAACTTACATGAAATCATAGTCCATAACAAAAACTTGCCATGGCATCAGTTGTACACGTGTAACTTGAAGCTTGGTCAGACATTGACTTTCAGTTACAAGGCGATAGGAACCACCCTGTGCTTATGGTGTCCTAACAAAAAGAGACTTACTGGCTTCCAGGTAAAAGCATTCACGATGAAGGACAGGCTATTAGGTTGTCTGGAAGGTGGGTGGTGTGGGGCTAGCACTCAGTAGATTGTGGATGTTTGTTATGTAATTAACGGGGAAAGAGTTAAGAAAATGAAGCTTTTATCAAGTTTCCTGAAGTCAAGATGGTTTGATTTTAGGAAATCATTGACTCATTATTGTGATGCTATTTCATTTTCAGAAAAATGGTAGTTTTTATTTCCTCAGCGCATTTTATGTTCTTATCTACCACCCAGAAATTGAACTCCAGAAGTAAGGATACCCTTTGACTACTACACTGGTACCTCATTTCACAAAATTAATTTGTCCTACTATTTTTAGAGCCAGTGGCAACATTTGTATTTGTGTGGAAATGGTGACCGTAGTCTTGTTTGTCAACTAATGCAGGGTTGCAAACAAAACCCAAATTTTGCCAAATACATCTCTTTGTGGACCAAATTGTTTGCAGACAAAAGTATTCATTGATAGAAATACCATGATTTTTGTTAGTTTCTAAGTTCTGAAGCTTGTATAATTTAAAATGTGACTCTTTCAGGCTGGGGAGATAGCTTAGTCTAAGCACCTGCCTAACAAGCACAAGGACCCAGGTTCAATCCCTAGTACCACATACCACATATTTCAGGGTACTGGCCCTGAAGCTGGGCATGGTTGCATATGCCTGTAATCCTAGTGCTGGGGAGGCTGATACAGGAGGATCACTTTGAGTCTAAGCTGTGTAGTAAGACTACTAAATAAAAGATTTTTTAAAAATTTTTAAATAAAAGTATTATTTAAAACAACAGTAATTTGAATCTGGAACACTTGGTTATTTGGAACCCAGCATTCCTTAAGAATATGTGCCTCTAAGCAGTGATGTGGGCCATTAGTGATCACAAGTGGGAATAGGGTAGAAATAATGCATTTACTTTCCTTCTCTAGCATGAAGACGATGTTCTCCAAATCTACCCAGAGGAATTCATAACTGGGGAAATTAATACCTTATTGACAGAAATGATCCTAAGAAATCTCCCTACATGCTTATCCCACCACATTATCTTATTGAAATTATCTTCTTGATCTGGAAGCTATCTTCATTCCTGTTTTTAAAGTTCTTGCTAGCCTTGAATTTGCAGCAATCCTCCTGCCTTTGTCTTCCAAGTGCTCAAATTATAGGTGCTCTCTACCATGCCCAACTCCTATAGCTTTAGTCCAACTCCAAGGTTTACTTCCCACAGTTTCTGGTTTTCTAACAGCTGTCCAATTTCTTGTCACACTACGCTGTCTTTCATATTGTGGATGATCTTTAGAAGCATAACTGAGAGTTCCTTCATTTCTCCTTAGAATAAAGTTCTTCCCCTCTGGCCTGTACCATCATTTACCTTCATCATCAGCTGTCAGCCATTTCCCAGGACATTCTGTTTCAGAATTCCCATTCTCTATTGTTTCTTGATATTCTCTGGACTCTGGTATTTTGTGGTACATATGGTTCTGGTGGCTCTTTTTCTTTGTTTCTTTTCTTTGGACAGCTTATAGTTGACACTTCTGAGCTCAGCTAATATTGTCTTTTTTTTTTTTTTTGGAGACAAGTCTTTATAGTCTTTATAATCTAGGCTGACCTTGAATTTGCAGCAATCCTTCTTTCTCAGGCTCTTGAGTTTTAGAATTACAGGAACGTGCTACCACTCCTGGCAATATCTACATTTTAAAGCTGTCTCCGAACTCAAGGTGTGTGTGTATGTGTGTGTGTGTGTGGTGCTGGTGGTGGTGGTGGTGGTACTGGAGATTGAACCCAGGGCCTTTTCACTGAGCCACATCTACATACTCCCCCATTGTGTTAAAACAATTACTTGCTAAGTTACCAGACTGTGTTCCACATTTTGATCCTCTTGTTTCATCCTTCCCAATCCTAGGATTATAAGCATCTGCCACCAGGCCCAGGTTGACCATGGAATTTGTCATTTGTGGTTCATAACATTGTATTTATAACTCTTCCCACTGATCTATAGCTTTACTGGGCAAGAAGAATGTGATATTCACCATTGCATCCACAGTGCCTGGCATGTAGAAGATCCTCAATAAATATTTGTGGCACTAAAATGCTGAATCATATTGCTCCACACCAACCTGTGATTTGGGACTTGTTTCTGATAAGCAGACAAAAGGAGCGGCTGTTGTGTATGAAGTATTTGCTAGCAGCAAACACTGAACCAGTCTCCAAAACTTACAGTTTGTGGTTGTGTCAAGCAGAAAATTCCCTAAGAAAAAGTAATTATAGAAAAAGGAGCTTACTATAAATTAGCCAAAGTCCCATCACAAGAAGAAAGAAAATGCCTTAAAGAGTACATTTGCATCAGTTGTAAGTTCTATGCACCCAGTTGGTCAGTGTGACATTCCTGTCATCCTGGTGGCTTGGAGCAGGAGGAGAGCAATTGAAATTTGGAGGCCAGGTCAGGCCATTTTTTTGAATCCCTGTATGAAAATAAGGCTATGGCTATCGCTCAGTGGTAGTGCTTGCATAGCATTCACACAGCCTTGGGCTTGTTGTCCTATACCAAACGGGCCTGGCCTGGCAGGAGAGCTGCTGCTAAGGCCCATAGTGTGACAGTTCTGGAAGTCTTGGTGTCTTTTTTTTTTTTTAAATTTTTATTTATTTGTTTGCTTGTTGTGTTTGTTTGTTTCTTTATTTATTCATTTTGTGGCTGGCTCAGCCTGCCCTGGTGGTGGCGCTGGCACAGCATGTCGTGCCGGGGATCGAACTGCAGTCCCCGCAGTCGCCTGAGCCCTCCTAAGCAGGCGCTTTAGACCACTGAACCATCTCGCCGGCCCCTTGGTGTCTGTTTTGAGACAAGGTCTTGCTATGTAGTTCAGAAAAATTTTGAGCTCTATGTAGTCCAAACTAGTGCTGAACTCGGCACTATCATCCTGCCTCCAGCTACGATTGCTGAGGTTACAACCTGTACTGCTCCCAGCTGTCTTGCTTATTCTCAGTGGAGCCACATCATATCCTCACAGCAGCAAAAGAGAAGAGGTGATGGGACTTGTCCAAGGCCACATGACTCATCAGAAATGTAAACAGGGTACTTTGCTTTTCATTCACGTGTTTCCTTTTTTTTCTTTTCTGTATTTGGGGCAGGGTCTGTGTAGTACTCAGTGTCTCACTGCGTAGATCTGACTCATAGTGATTCTCCTGTTTTTCAGTCTCCCAATTGCTGGGGTGCACCACCATGCCCAGTCTCAATCACTGTCTCAGGGCGCCCTGCTGGCAGAGCCGGCATAGCACGCCAGCAGTCAAACCCCAGCCACTGTGCTCTGCCTAAGCAGGTGCTTTAGTCTGCTGAGCTATCAGGCCAGCCCTTTCATTCATGTGTTCTCCTGAGTCATACTTCTATTCTCTATACTGTTCAATCTATTATTTAGAAGCCATCACGGTCTGTATCCTTCGTCAGGAGGGTTAGGGGCCATCACTTTATAAAATAAACCTGATTTTTGCCATCAGAGCCTCTGACTCTCCTGAGTGTGAGGGTGAAGACCTGGCTTGGCGTTTCACCACTTCCTTCAAATGTGGGATCTGAATCTGGACCCTAGGGAGCACCAGCTTCACTTCCCTCATTGACCACGTCTCAGCTAAGGCCACTTGAGCTATGTAGAGTGTTTCATTTTTAAACTTATTTGGTACAGGGTCTCACTACACAGCTCAGGTTCATAATCATCCTCCTGTCTCAGCCTCCCCATTGCTCTGATTACAGGCACGCACCACCATGCCCGGTTTCATTGGCCAGCACAGTGCTCCCAGAGTTCCAGGGCCAGAACAGCATGTGGTACCGGGGATTGAACCTGGGTCTTGCATTTGCCAGGCAGTCACTTAGACTGCTGAGCTATCTCCCCAGCCCCATGTTTGAAGTGTTTTTGATGTCTGTCTCTACAAGCCACTTTCTACCTCATGAAAGTAACTCAGCCTAAAATGCTTTAATCCCAGATTACTGTCTCTAGTGATGCACCCTTCCAAGGGCACCTCATTCTAGGCCTTATGCCCACACAAAAGAGCTGTGAGTTAGAAATTCTTTGAACCCTGAAAGGAAGAGAAAACATGATTAGATGCAGGTTCTCTGGCCAGTGCAACGTTAGGGCTCAGGGAAGAAATTACTGCTGCCATGGAAGGGCTGAGAAGGTTATAGCGGTAAAATTTAGGGGCTGTATAATGACGTTGCCACGTGGCGTGTCACTGTCGTTCTACAAAGTAGCTCCTCATTGAAGGTGTTTCCTAGAGTCCTGCCAGCGAATCCACTGCTGCGTTCTCTTCCTGTTTGGGGAAAAGAGCCCTTCTGGAAATCTGAAAGCAAGTTCTGTGCTGCTTTTCATTCATTCAGAAAGTGTTGCCCCTGCGTGCTGAGGCCAGCTGCACTGGAGGCGTGCACAGTCCCTGTTCTGTGCCTGCAGGTAGCAGGAGAGCCTAGGAGGGAGCCAGGCGCTCGCTCAAGCTTCGCCCCTGCAATGCCTGAGCGCAAGTGCGACGCACGGTTTCGTGAGCTTTGTGGAAGGAGCAGGGCGCCACCGTGCGGGCTGACCGAGCACTGCAGCCAGGCTGACCAGAAGCGTGGCTCAGAGTCGTGGGAAAGATGATCAATCTTAACACTTAGGGGAATCAGGTGTTTGTAGTAATTTACATGAATCTACCTCATTCAAGCCCTAAGCCCATGAAATCTGGCACTATCGTCATTTCAGAAATGAGGTAAGAGACACACTGGCCAGAGGTAACATTCAGTTTGTTCAGTATCAGACACAAGTTTCTAGTGCAATAGGATGAGTTGGTCTAGAAACCATGTCCCTGTCTTTTAATACAGTACTCCTTTAAGCTTTCCTTTAGCAGAGGTTCTCGTCTTTCAGCAGAGGCCCCAGCCCGGGGAAGCAGTCTCCTTTTCCATACGTTCCTCCATATGGAAATACCTGACCTGAATTTCCCTGCTGTTGATTCAGGCTGCTGCTGAGCAAGAGCTCTGGCCTCACTGCTCAGTGAGCACTCTTCCAATAAGAGAATACACAACCTCCATCAGGGGCTGGAAGGGTTACTTTGGGCTGTTTATTTTTCTCATCTGTTCTTAGAATCAAATCTCACAGAATGTTAATACTAGAGGGAGCTTTAGAGATTTTTCATCCCACAGATAAAATCATGGATGAGACAAAGTGATTGGCTTCAGGTCACTGAACCTCAGTCCAGACCTCCTCCACTGCTGGCTCCTGTAGTCCCTCTGCCTTCGACTGTCAAGCCAGTGGTGGCTTTTCGCGCTGTCGTTCGAACCTTCTGGTTCCAACCTGTTCTCCCACGAAGGCGCTTTTACCGTAGGTTGCTTTGTCCTTGAGGCAGCTGCTCTTCGTGCATTATCTTTCCCCTCGAGTTTACGTATCTGCTGACTTGCTTTGTGACGCTTTCCCAAGGTAATGATGACAGCTTTTAATTTAGATTAAAGTAGTTACTTGGTTAGGGATGGGCAGCTACCTTTATGCAGGTGTCCCTGCATAGAGAGCGAGGCAGGCAGGCTGACAACTTACAGGTGGCTCTTTCACTCCTTGCTGTCTCTGAGTTGTCTTGCATTTTCTCAGAAGAATGCCCAGGAGTCAAACCAGGAGCAGTTGTGTTCCTAAAAGCTAGTCCCTGGCAGGTAAAACCTAGCTAGAGAGCCCAGTATGGATCATCACAGATATTCATTCAGAAGTGGCAGTAGACTTACAGTGACACTCAGAAGGCACTCGTGAATGACAGCGCCTGGAAATGGGTACCATTTTTGTTCAGATGGGTAACAGTGCCCACGTGGACAAGGCTGTGAAGAGGGCGCACTAATTTCCTACAAGCACCAGCAAGGATGGGTGTCTCCTCTTCAGTCACTTGGAGGCATGTCTTGAAACCAGTCAGTTAACTGCTAAATTCTATCCCTTCATGGTGCAATGAACTCGTCTTGGAAAGCTGACAGTAAATAAGATCCATTACAAAGCTGCTGAACTGTTTCCTTAGAGAAGGTGGAATGGGCTTCAGGTGCTGTTTGGAATGAAAGATTGAGTGGTCACAGCTGACGCTGCGTTTGGTCTTCAGAAGCCACCACAGAGCCTGGGTTGTCAGGCTTGACTCTGAGGAGTGACTGAGACCACTTGGAAGGGCAGAATTGAAGCAAGCAGTGACATCTTTATTTCAGGATGGGTCAAGGGAGAGAAGGCCATTGACCACAAACAAAGAAAGGGAGCATGTTTACAGACTAGCTTAGGTGTGGGAGGGAGATTTTACTCTTTGGGGAGAAGGAAGTATAGGATGACAATGATTTTCTGCTTATTTACAGTGGGATATTTGGTAGATTTATAGGGTTTCCTGGAAGCCTGAGAACCAGGCCTGGGATCAGATTTATTTTAGTCCCTCTGGCTGAATGAGTGGGGATACTTCCTGCTTGAACAGAGTGGTGGCCCATAATTTTTCCCTTCAGGTTGGGAAGTGTCTAATTGGGAGGATCTAACATGGGTGTGTCTTAGGCCTAGTTAAAATACTGGGTAAGCTGGGTTCTCAGAGTACAAGAACCTTGAGTAGACTGTGACTACATCCTGAAAAATTCTGTCCAGTGTAGTAAGTAGTATTTCTATACATATCTCTGTAGGTGTATATGCACTGAGAAATGCCTAAGAGAAAGCTCATCAAAACATCCACTCCAGGGGCCAGCAAGATGGCTCAGTAGTCTAAAGCACCTACTTAGGCAAGCTTAGGCAACCACAGGGACCGAGGGTCAATCCCCAGCTGTTATGGTTTATATCTAGTTGTCCCCCCAAAGCCTCATGCTATCATGGGGCAGGGACTTCAAGACTTTGAGACTTGAGTCATGATCCACTGGGAGTATGTGTTTTATTTTTATTTTTTTTTACAATAAACCTTAGTTTTTTTTAACTCTTCCAAATACATTTTGTATTTAAGTCACTCATAATAATAATAATAATAATAATAATAATAATAATAATAAAATTTATAGGGGTTGGGGATGCAGAAAATGCAAAGTCCTGAGAGTGATTCCTGGTACCACCCAAAATTTATTCATTTATTTAGGGAGTATGTGTTTTAGTACTGATGGGACTATGAGTCTGAGTACTGCTGGGATTACTTGACTCT
>PVKN010036558.1:0-11416 GCA_004027915.1 Capromys pilorides | reverse complement strand
AATGATGTGGTGAATACAGCTGATGAGTGCGGTTGTACATAAATGTTGACTTGTGTATCAAAATCTTTCCCTGGGATAGATAAGCAGGATAAAGTTTACTCTGCTGCTCAGAAAAAAATACACGATATTAAAAGTCTCAGAGTTGATACCTACACTGTGGTTGAAAAGACCTGCAGCCCCTGGCTAGACCAGCGGGTATTCAGAACCTGAGCCATCTCTCCCTCCTCCCAGCCTCACAGGCCAGACCTGCATGGATCTCATGAAAGAAGCAAGACAAAATGACCAAAAAACCAAAACAAAGCCAAGAAAATAATCCAATCAAAACATGGCCAAGAGAGGCAGACATTTCTGAGAGGAAGACCCAACAGCAAAGAAGGACCTGAAAACACTCTCAGCATCTTTAACCATTAGCCGCTGTGGAAAGTTGTATGGAGAATCCTTGAGAAAATACAGCCAGGAATTCCATTCAACCCCGCCGTGCTGCTCCTGGACATATTCCCCAAGGAGTCAGAGATACGACATAGCAGGGTGACACACACACATCCGTGCTCACAGCAGCTGAGCGCTGGGGGCCCTTCAAGAAGACAACAAGGTCCATGCACATGGTGGAAAGAGTGCCGCACCTTTGGGACACAGCAGAAATGCACTTCAGCCAACAAGAAGCAGGAGCTCACGTCATCTGCATGAAAATGACGGAAGTTGAGACCATCGCCTTAGCTGAACGAAGTCACACAGGAGAAGCTAAGTACCACATGGTTTCTTCTAAATGAGAAACTTAAATACAGATATATACATGGGTAAAATAAAGTTGAGATGTAGGAAACAAAGAGCGTGAGTTCCTGGAGATGCTAAGGGGGCCAGGGCAGGAGGCCTGAGGAAGGGCATCAGGCGATGGATAATGACCCAGACGCACCAGCTCTCCACAAACCAGTCCCCACAGGAGCGTCACTGTTTTGTGCTGCCAACGCGCTCCAATTGTAAAGGGGAAGCCCAAGTCCCACATGGTGGGTAGCTCACCCACCTTGCATTTTCCTTGAGCAGGAAGACGTTAAGCTCAGCAAACCCTTCCTGAATCTTGGAAGACACAGGTACGCAGCGGTGCTTTGCAACATGGCGGGATTCTGCAGGGGACACTCTTCTGCCCTTCTGCTTCTCCTGAAAAGGGTCATGTGACAAAAGATAGAGCATCCTTGAGAAAAGCCATTGTGCAAGCACGTCCTCTAAACAAAGCAGCTGCGAACGTGGCACGTGTGGCCAAGTTGTTCTAAGCGACGGCTTGGCCAAGAGAGACGCCCCAAGATCCCATAGGGCAGGGGTGTTTCACTCCCTCCTGAACCCACCATAGTGTGTGAGGGGGAAAAGTCCAACTGGACAGCACCCACACTGCGCTTGGCCTTCACGCCTTTGGCTATAATACACAAAGAACACTGAGGATGGCGGTTGCAGGAGAGTGTCGCCTCAGGGGGCAGGGAGTCCCGCCTCCTCCTAGGGAGACTTCACCTCATAGGGCTGGGAAGATAGCTCAGCAGCCTAAGCACCTGCCTGGTAAGTGCAAAGTCCTGAGTTCAATCCCCGGTACTGAAGAAAAAAAGAATCACTTCATCTGCTGCAGATCCAAACATTTCCCTCTGAGAAACAGTTCCAACCTCACGCAAACACAAGCTGAGGAATAATAATGTTTCCTTGTGGAGAATTTTACCTTAAATGCAAACAAGTCTAACAAAAGATTTTGAAAGATTTGGAACAAACCGTAAGCATTCTTTCTGAAACAAGAAAGAAAACAGAATAAAAGTACTTTCACTAACAAAGAGGGACAACCAAGAACGGAAAAGATATTTTTAAAATCCTTGAAATAAAACACTCGGGGAGTACTACATTTCAGAAATGACCTCAATACATGTGTGTTTGGATAATTTTATTTCAATATCCAGTTGCAAAAATGTATATTTGAAACATATGCTTTGTAGTGCAGCAGAATTCCTCCCTGCTATAAACGGGGACAGAAAACTCCAGCGCTGGCGCACATTATCAGTTATCATCACAGACACCACAGCTCTTGTCACAAATGGCTTTTCTTTGAAGGCAGTGACACAGGCTCTCAGCCATCACAGTCTCTCTCTGCACAGCTAAATTAAGCGACGCTGTCATCAATCACGTTGGGTTTGTTACAAAGCTTTTTGTGTCAAAGAGGCACAGTGCTCCCCTGTTAGAGTTTCCGTCATGGTCTTCATTGTTGAACCAGGTGCTCTTAGAAGAAAGCAGAGTTCACGTGGTGCAGAAGGAACATGCTTGTTTATCAAGCTGGCTGGGACAAAAGGCCTGCAGGGGAAGATGGCAAAGCTAGAAGAGGGAGAGGCTTAAAATATCTCTACGAGAGGAAAGTTATTTTCAAAAAAGAAGAAAAACAAATCACATTCGTGGTTTTTATCGTGGTGATGGTCATTGCCGTGTGTCTGACTTCCTGGGTGGTGCCGAGGCCGGATGTGCTGGCCGTGCCCCTCGGAGGATGGAGAGCGGGATTCAGAAAGGGCTTTGAAGTCAGAGTTCCAGGTAGAGGCATGAGCCGCACTGGGCCCGGGCCACCTGCATCTTGCCCCCTTGGTGGCCTAAATAGCACACCGTCCAGCAGATGCAGCTGGGTGTGTATCTGCAGGTGGGCACGGCCAACACTTCAGTTCAGCTCAAAGACCAATCTCTGAACTCGTATTGTAGGATGACAGCTCTGAACCTCCTTTCTTTGTTAGTGCGCTACTGTGACACGTGCTGACTGCATCTGTTGAGAACGGGTTACACACAGACTGCATCTCAATTCTTTCTATTTCTCCTTCTCCCCTGCTCTTTCCCTCCTATCCACCTCCGTCTCCCTCCCTTTAACTCCTTTTCCCCAAAACACTTTCACCATATTCTTATCAAAATAGACCAAGCGAGTGGCCACAATTCTATTACTCTCTTACCAGCTGAGGTAGCAGCCAGATTAGACACCAGGCTGAGCACCAGGTAAGCTGCAGCCCTGGGATGGGCCAGGCCTGAATGGTCAGCACACCCAGAGCCCACTTCCTGTGGGTTCCACACAGCCTGCTCACTCTCACCCTGGCTTGAGCTTGCGTCTGCTCTGTCTCCTCCACCACCACTTGCTACCGTGACACCACTGGGATCCTGTCACCTCTGGCCCTGTGATAGCCAACTGTATACCAGAGGCTGCATTTGTCCTTTCTGGACCTGGCCCATGTGTGGCTGTAGCCTGTGTGGTTTAACTTTGCAGATGCTCCGAGTCCACACAGGCTTACTCCCCGGCCTCGTCCTGACACTTCTCAAGCACGTGTGTGGCGCCAGGCCCTGTACAGGGCATGCTAAGCCCCGCTCTGCATTGGACTCTCATGCCACTCTGTGATCACACCTCTGAACATGTGCCAGAAACTGACCCAATCTGTAACCCTGAGATGTGACAAGGCCAGTGTCCACGGCCACCACCGAGCTGCGCCGTCTCCCGAAACCTCACCCTGTCACTTTGGCTGGTGCATCAATGCCTAAACAGTGAGGAGGCGCCCTTCTTCTCGGTGAACCTCTTCTCTACCTTCCCCCCACCCTCAATTCCACACTTGCCCTTGGCTTCAGTCATTGCTAGAGAATGCCCAGCCTAGCAGGCAGGGCCCGGGGACGGCTTTCCTGGGCTAAAGGCCCTTGTGGATGCGCTGTCTGCTTGTAGGAACACGTATTTGATCCAGGGCTCCCCATCAACCCCCAGAGCAGCGCTAACTGCAAAGCAAAGCATGATAAATTGTTTCCAAGCACGGTCACACCCTGCAACCTCTGCGTCCCTGTCAGGGATGC
Organism: Capromys pilorides; assembly: GCA_004027915.1. Taxonomy (NCBI): domain Eukaryota; kingdom Metazoa; phylum Chordata; class Mammalia; order Rodentia; family Capromyidae; genus Capromys; species Capromys pilorides. The sequence continues at coordinate 7,585 of PVKN010036558.1, read as the reverse complement.
CTGCTGACATCTACAGCCTGGCAAGGTGAGTCTTCCAGGTGTCAAAGTACACACGGGGCACAGCTTTCTCGATCACTCACCGCCTCTCCAGCACCTGTGTGGCAAAGCTGGCGGGGGCTCACCTGGCCTGGCATTCACCAGTGCTCAGGGCTGGGTGGGTGTGCAGAACCGGTGCATTTCTGGGTCATCGAGCTTCCTGCAGAACGGCCAGGACACGGCTCATCTAGCGGTCGCCAGGGACTTGTTATCAGTCCCAGGGGTGCATGCTAGGGATGCCTATGCTACTTCCTTTGTCCTTTCAGCACAGTCACGCCAGGTGCACTTGTGTGTCAGCCTTTCACGTGCAGGAAAACCCTCCGGGTGGCAACAACAAGGGCAGAGCATGAGGTCGCAGTGTGAGAAGAAACGGGACAGAAGGCAGGTCTCGCCCGAGCTCACCCCTAGGGACCCTAAGCAAGTTGGTCTCACAGAAGGGAAGTGGGTGGGTGCTCACCCGAGGTGGGAGCGGAGGGGTGCCAGGCAGTGGGCGAAGTCAGTGCTGATGCTCCATGTACAGTAGAGTGACAGCAACAGTACAGTGATGTACTACATGTCTCAAACACGCTAGGAGGAAGATAGTGAATGTTTCCACCATGCAGACACGATGCGTTCTGCGCCCTGATGTGAACATCGTGCTGTGTGTCCATGCACTGAAACACCGGCTGGCACTCTGTAAATATAGTATTTACGTGTCCGTTAAGCAAATGCGAGCATCCCTGCCCCCTTGCCACGGAAGCGTGTAAGAGGAGTGGCTGGCTCCGGCTCTTCCGCCTCCCCCTCCCACGTTTCTGAGCCTCTCTGATCACTGGACCTCTTAGCTGACGCAGGAGCATCCTCCACGCTGCTCCCTCAGCTTGCCTGTACCCGGAACCTCAGGTTCTCTTAGCCGCGTAAGATAACGTGTGCACCATCATCAACCTGTGGATGAGCGCGCGTGCGTGGCGCTGGGTGGGCGTTATTCAGTCTTCCACAGGTACGAAAAGTGTGGAAAGAGACAGATTTTGAAAGTCAGCTGGGATGAACTAGCGATGGAGATTCGCAGGACAGGCTAAGAAGCTTGAATTCTGTCCCAAGTGAAAGGAAAGGCGTTGAAGGGTCTGAAGCAGGGTTCTCGGGATTGGAACCGCACTTAAGAAGAATATTCTGTTTGCCAGAAGAGGTCAATAAAGGACAGCGACCCTGCAGAGAAGGCGACCCGCAGGAAGGTCTGCTCTAGCTTTTTCCATTGTTCATTCTGCTAGAGCAGCAGGGAGGGGCTGAGCAAGGCACGGGAGGCGACAGGCCATGCCTGCCTGTGGCACTTGTAGCATGGCACCCTGGGGACCTCAAGAAGGACAGTTTGCATGGGGAGGAGGTGGAGCCGGAATCCCGCGGAAGGGAAGGGCGTTACAGAGAACCTGAGGGGAGGAAGCCAGAACAGCTCCTCCGTACAGCCTTCGCCACACCGCGGGATGCGCTTCGCTGTGCCCCCAGGCCTCACACACTCTGCTCCCTCCCCTCCCCGCTGCCACACAAAGGGCCCCTGTGCTCCCCACACAGCTTGAGTCTCAGCTCTTGGGTTCATCTGAGTCCCCCTCTTCATGGCTGGGACACAATCCTCTAGGACAAGGTTGTTGGATGGAGGAGGACAGGTTTGCGCTGGCTCACGGTTTCCACCCATTGTCAGCTGGCCCCAGGGCAAGATGGCTCGGCAGAGAGGCTGGTCGGTGGAGAGCTGCCCGGGAGCCCAGGGCAGGAGGTGGAGGAGGTGGAGGAGAGGCCGAAAGGAGAGGTCCAGGGGAGCTGGGAGGCAGACTCGCCAACGCAGGCCGCGGCCAGCACCGCCCTTTCCCAGCAGGCCCCACCTTCTCCAGCAAGGGAGCTCTGAGACCCAGCACCATCGTCGATGAAGGCATAGTTTTGGGGACACTGAGATATAAACCTTAACATGTCCTTTCCTCAGTTAGAGCTCTCAGGATTCTCCCAGTCTGTCTGCTTAGAAGAGGTCTCCTGGCCTTACGCTCGCTTCCCATTACCCATTCATTATGTTTATAATTACATAGTTTTGGGCCAGGTGTGGCGGCGCACACCTGTAATGTTAGCTCTCAGGAGGCTGAGGCAGGAGGATCACTGCAAGTTCGAGGCCAGACTGGGCTACAAAGTGAGCTCAGGTCCAGCCTGAACTGCCTAGTGAAACCCTGTCTCAAAAAACCCAAACAACAACAACAAAAACTACTATGATTTTGGAGAACCCCTTGCACCCAAGGAGGATGACATATGAAGATGTAGGCACAGATTAGGCTGTAGCTTTGACAAACTATGGGATGGAAAAGACAGCAAGAAAAATGCAGGAAGCTAGGCAAGATAGGCTCAGACGGTCCCTCGGCGTCTGCAGCAGCTGCTCCTCCTGGCACCCGTCTTGGACTTCCTTCCCTACAGAACTGTGCGGTGACACTTTTCCGCAGCTTGGGCCACTCAGCAGATGGTACGGTCATCCCCTTGGATATGTAGTTTTTTCTTTCTGAGGTTTTATTTACTCTCGGTCAAATTTAATCTTAAAACCATGCAGTGCAATGAAATCCTGCTCTATCCAACCGGGCCGCGAAGCATTCTTTTCTTCCAGCGCTTCCGGGCAGGACACGTGATCTGCCCGCCAGTCACTGAGCAGCTGTCCTGGTCATCAGATCAGCGGTGACGCTGTCACAGAGGTCTTATGTAGCAGCCCGGAGCCATGTCACAACACCTAGGACACTCAGCCCGCCCCCTCTTCTAATGGCCCTCTGCATCGTCGCGTGTCACCCCAGGAAGTGTGACTCTAAGACAGCAGGATGCTTCAAGATGCAGAAAGACAGAGATCCTGCTCATGTGACTTTCCCATCATTTATTGTTATAATTGCTGTATTGTATGAGCAACAGTTTTTGATCTTACTGCGCCTAATTTATAAAGTAAGCATTGTCATTTTGTGTGCATTCTGTAGGCAAAGAAGATACCCAGCGCGGCCCTTGGCGCGGCGGCGCTCACGCCCCTACGCTCTCGCAGACCGGAGCTGCTGGGCTGCAAAGGCCGCTGGGACCTCCTGCACGTGTGCGCTGTGCGCTGTGCTGCCCACCGCGGCTCTGGGCCTCCCACGGAAGTCTTGAGACGCGTCCCTCACCCCCAGCAAGAATAACAGAGGGCCCCGGTAGTGGGTTGGGGAACCCCTGGCCAACAAACATGCGTCCCTGCTGGAAAATCAGTGGGAGCAGCCAGCTAGATTGTGGGACACCAGCAGGGCCAGTAAAGGGCTGCTCCTGGACTTTTGGGGTTCTCTGATGGAACGTCCCTTGTCCTCCCCCTTGTCCTCCGGCTGGGCCCAAAAGCCACCACCAGCTGCAGATTTTCGCAGCAGCAGTAGCAGCAGGAGGTTCCTTTCACATTCACAGCAGGAAGAGACAAGCACATTCCCGAGTTGGTCCTTCCCTCGGGCCACTCTGCCATGGGGCCAAATCCCCTGTGTCATCTCGCTGAGTTAATTTTTATCTCTGTCCCAACCCACTGGATTCTAGGGTTCTGAAGCCTGGCGAGGTCTTATTCCTTTGGGGGGTCACTCCCGTCCCGGTGGGCTGGAGCAAGCATCCATGCTTGCAAGTGGCCTCTGCTGTGGGTGCTCAAGGAGTGTCTGAGATACAAACTGGCTCTCCTATCCGGGTTTCCCCACCCAGATAGGCCCAAGGTAAGTGCCCAGGGAATACTTGCTGTGGTTGTTGAGCTTGTGAAAAGAAAACCTGTGGCCCAGAAGGCCACCTGTGGGTAGCAGGGCACCGAGGCCAGCAGCCTGCACTGCACAGCTAGCGTGGGGGTGGACCCGGCTCAGGCCGAGGGAGGGTCACCTTGGCGCTGCAGGTGGAGGCGGAGCCTGGCCTGGCTGTCCCAGCCAGGAACAGCGCGCAGCTACACTGCAGACCAGAGCGTGGGCTCACGTGGCTGTGGGGAGGGAGAAAGGGTCACCTGAAGGTGGGCCCCGGGCCGCTTTTGCATAGATTCTGGGCAGGCCCAAGACTGGCCTTCTGCCCAGCAGAAGTGAACTGAGGCGTGGGGAGAGGTGAGTCGGCTGACATTTTCCAACCGGTGACAGGACACATGCCTAAAGAGAACCCACTCAAGAAAATCACCATGGTGGTCACTATCATTATCAGGGACAGCTGGGGCTGTGGGCTCGGGAGGTCTTCTGCCTCCCAGCTTCTGTCTCTGCTCCCCCAAGTCTAGGGTGGAGGCTGAGCTGAAGCAGGTTTGTAGCTAGCTTTTGTCTTGGGAGCAGGAGCAGTCATCCTTACGTTTCTCTGTCTCAAGCAGGGGATTTTGGTTGTCTGTGTGGGGTTCGGCATCGTCTCCTCTCACCTCACTTAAAGTTTGCACCTTTGCACAAACACTGCCCCGAGAAGACCCTGAAGTCCCCTCCAGTCTCCTCCCGGCACCACAGCACTTCCGCCTTGCTCCAGAGCACCCTGGACCGGTCTGACAGGACCACCGGGTCTGCTGCTCTAGTGGCTGCCTCGTGGGCTGACGAGACTAAATTAATATTTATGAAGCACCAAGAACATGTTACCATGTGCTTGCGAAGTGTCGGGGAGGTCAGCCTCACTTTTTGAGGGGTGTGTGTGTGTGTTGTGTGTGTGTGTGAGTGTGCACGTGAACAGGGTCTCACTATGCAGTACTGATCCTCCTGATGTCTGCCTCTCCACCGCTGGGCTACAGGCCCGCTCCTCCATGCCCAGGCTCCACTGCCAGCTCAGCACGCCCGAGGGCACGGCCAGGGCGGCATGCCGTGCCGGGGATTGAACCCTGGCTCTTGCGCTCACCTGAGCAAGCGCTTAGTCCGCTGAGCTGTATCGCTGGCTCTGATCAGCATCACTTTTATCTTTGTTTCTCTTTATGCAATGCGTCCCTTTCATCCGGCTGCTTCTGAGATTTCTCTTCCTTTCAGGAACTTGATCGTGGCTTCTGATACCGTTTTCCTGCTGCTGTTTCTGCTCTTCGGTTTCGTGGAGCCTCTGGGGCCCACAAGCTCGCAATCTCCATAAACTCGGCCTCTTTTTCTGTTCCTTGGCCCCGTGTTGGGCCACACGCCCAAGCATGCTTAGCCAGCCCCTGCGATCGGTGGCTCCAGTACGTTTCCAGTCCTATTTCTTGGATTTTGTTTTGGGCAGTCCCGTCGCCATCTCAGCTCAGCGTCTCTCCTTGCGAAACCTGTTACTTGCTCGCTGTTCTTTTTGTCCCCGCGTGTTTCATCTCTGGGCTCTGCGCGGGGTTTCTGGGGCTCTCCTCCAGCCCCTCTTGTCTTGCGGCGCTGCCCGCGCTTGTGCGCCAAGCTTCCCCGTGTACCTCCCATATCCTGCCGCTGGGTCCGCTTGGACTGCTGGGTTCCTGGAATTCCCCAGCGTGGCAGCCACAGCGCTGCTCCCGTGAATCCCCGCTGGGAAGGCACCAGGGCCTCCCCCCTGCTGGTTCATCAACTTGTTTCGGATTTCTACACTTCTGCCAATGTATTATGAGGTGCGAGTTGCACTTACGCGGCTGTAAATTTGCATCTCTCTCATCGCGAGTGAAGCTGAGCATGTTTTATACAGTTAAGAACGGCTTTTGTTGGCCTCTTGGCTCCACCTATGATCACCGTTAACCCACTCGGCAACCACGTTGCTTTCTTTTTCCATTTTTCTGTCTTTTTGAAACAGTGTTTCACGACACAGTTCAGGCTGGCCGCCAGCTCACTTTGTAGCCCAGTCTGGCTTCGAATTCACAGCGACCCTCCTGCCTCAGCCTCCCAAGTGCTGGAATTGCAAAAGTGCACCACCACACCCAGCCCTGTAACCACGTCTCAATTCACATTTTCTTTTCTGTTTAAAAACTGCTTATATTCACAATTATTTTTAATGACATTACAACCGTTTTCCTCTTACTCTTGCATTTTCTTTTTGCTGCGTTCATTGCCCCTTTCTGAGGCAGAAGCTGCGTCATCCAGTTGTATCCTTTTCCATGACTGCTGCCCTGGGTCTCATGTCTGAGACAAGCTCTTGAGAGCTGGACTCCAGATCCTCCCGCCTCAGCCTCTGGTGTCTAGAGACGCCACCAGCACCCCAGTTCACGTGAGCATTTTAATCTTAACATTGATTAATGTTTTTTCTCTTTGCCCTTGCATTTTAATTTACAGTTAGAATGTCTTCTACCACTAAGAGCCATAAAGGAATTCACTTTAAGTATTTTACAGCTAACCTTTCTTTATTTCATCTCTGGTTTTATTTTTATTTTTATTGTGTTGTTTCTGTGGTGCAGGGCTCGGGGCTGTGCCGCAGGCCTGGGTGCTGGGCTGCATTCTCAGCCCTCTCCTTGTTTAAAGACAGGGTCCTACTAAATCAACGTTATCTTGCTGGGCTCAACCTAGACCCCGCCTGCCTCGCCGGGCCTGCCAGAGGGCTGGAATTGCAGGCATGTGCTGCCACACCCAGCCTAATCTCCGCTCCTGTGGGGATTTATCTTACACTACAGACCAGCTATTGTTTATCTGTTGTTTTGAGACAGGGTCTTCAGGCTGGACTTGAACTCACCATGTTGCCCAGGCTGGCCTTGAATTTGCAGTCATCCTCCTGCCTCCACCTCCCTTCCCAAATACCGGGATGAATGGTTTGCACCACCATGTGCAGCTCAGGCCTTGGGATTGACACACCTGGGGGTCAGCAGGCACGGATGGGAGTCGGAGGTTGGGGTCTGTGAGGGACCAGGTTTTGTAGACACTATCCCTAAATTAAAATGCTCAGAAGAGGCTTCCAAACAGTTCTTTAAAACAACTGAGCTCACGAGTGTCACTTGTGTGCATGGGGAGCTACTGTCCTGGAGAAGTCTCTTCTTGCCCATCAAACTTGCCGACTTGCCTGAGTATGTCAAGATCAGTGCATGCGCGTATGCATGCATGCACACGTGCGCACACACACATACACATACACGCATGCACACACACATATGCGCTCACACATACTTATGCATGCACGCACGCACACATGCGCACACAGACATGCTTATGCATGTAGACTGGTGGGATAAATTCAGAGAAATACACATGCACATGGAGACACTGCCACGTGACCCCATGGAGAGTCATGACTGCAGAGGAACGGTCCTGGTGGGGTGTGCAGGCCTAGCTGGGGCAGGAGCACAGCGTCCCCGCTCGGGGACATCTGCAGGGCCTGAGAAGGCACGGGTCCCTGCTTCCCTGGCTGTGCCAGCCCCAAGGTACTGACCATGGGCAGCCCTATGGGGACTGTGAAAGCCACCAACAAGCACATGAACCAGACACATGGCCGAGCCCCACAGGTGCAGGCCAGGGACGTGGACACAATGTCCGCCAGCCTTGGGTGCAGAGAGGGGTGTGGGTGAGAAGGGGGGGCTGGAGACACAGCAGAGTCCCGGAAGCAGAGGACCAAGCCCAAGGAGCACCACCCAGGAGCCCAGGCTGCACCAAAACACACCAGTTTGGGCTCAGAACCCCTGACCTTTCATACTGAAGAGCAGGGGTTCTCGGAATAAGAAGAGGAC
>PVKN010036557.1:0-11417 GCA_004027915.1 Capromys pilorides | reverse complement strand
GGGGGAGCATTTTACAAATCTCATAATTTTGCACAGCCTTCCATGTTACCCTTCAGAGTGTGACTGGTTCTGAATCAGGGAAAGGTAGTTGAAACCTCAGGACTGTCTTGCACATAATCTTCCCTATTTTAGTCTACTTTTAAGGACTTCCAGGGTTGTACTATGTCGTTGTCTGTGTATAGCATTGAAAATTTCTTCACCTTTGATATCAAAGTTGTTATTATTGTAGAAGACTTTCTTTTTTGACATATTCTGTTTTTTTTTTTTTTTTTTTAAATTTATGTATTTGGTACAGTCTCACTATGCATGTCGGACTTGCAGTGATCCTCCTGTTTCAGCCTTCCTAGCACTGGAATTACAAGCATGGGCCAACACACCTACCCAAGATGAAAGCCAGGCAGGCGCTTAGACTGTTGAGCCATCTCCCTGGCCCTTATTTTTTAGGAAAAGACTTTCTTTAGCCTGTTACTGGCTTTTTGAAAAATAAGCACTGGTGTGATCTTAAGTTCTTTTCAAATCAACTATTAAAGTAATTTTCCAAATAGACTTCTATGTATTTGACTTATTTAGTTACTTTTTTTTATTGTGTATGTGTTCTGTGATGAGTTTGTGGCAAAATCTTGGAGAAACAAAAATGAAAAGGCAAATTGTTCTTGATCATAAAGAGTTTAAAGTCTATCAGTGACTTCCTTCAAGTAACTTCATTCAGAGGATATTTATTTAGTGTCTAGTATGTATAGAATTTTTCTAAACACTACAGTTGTAATATTCTAGATAGATTTAGATCCTACAATAAAAGAGTTTTCATTCTAGTGGAAAAAAGCTTGGAGTAAAGATTATACTGTTGCTTAACTAGTTAATTGCTATAATGTTGAATTGCTGTAATTGCTTTGTAGGAGATATATGGGAGTTTCAGGAGAATTCAGAAAATGTTTTATAGAAGAGGCAGTATGCTTAATGTGGCAGTTGGGTAATATGAAAATTCCATCAGATATACACAGTAGCAAATTTTATGGAATGGAATTTATGCTTACTTTATATATTCTTTTTAAAATAAGGTCGTGGCTTGAAGAGTGGAGAAAATTTTAAGTTGTTGTATGATTTGGCAGATCAACTACATGCTGCAGGTAAAGATATTTTCATAGGATAAAGATGTTAACTTTTTAGTGGAAATAATTTTATTATTTTATTTATTCATAAATCACTTAAAGGTTCACATTATTTTGCTTTCTGTGGTTTTCAGTTTTCCTCTTTGAAATAATTTTTCTTAACACCTTCAGATAAATGATAACAGAGTTTTTTGAGGAAAGGGTATCATGCACAGACAGCATTAATAGATTGCAGTACAGGTTTCCTCATTGATAAAGCAGGCTGGAGTTAGATTCGGCATGGTGGCATGCTCTATATTCCCAATTGGAACAGTGGTATGAGTTTAGTGCCAGCCTGAATAACATGCTGGAACTTTACTTACTTACTTACTTATTTATTCATTGTCTTTTTGAGACAGGGTTTCACTAACCAGCTGAGGCTTTGAATTCACTTTGTAGCACAGCCTGGCCTTTAACTTGCAGTGATCCTCCAGCCTGAGCCTCCTGAGTGCTGAGATTACAGCTGTGCACCACTATACCTGACTGAGACGTGTTTTTATTTATTTATTTATTTATTTATTTATTTATGTTTGTATTTTTAGGGAAAGATCTATAGGGTGTTCAGGGTATCACTACTAGATTGGACTTGTAGTGATCCACTTGTTTATAACCTCCCAAGAGCTGGGATTACAGACTCGTACCACCACGCCCAGTCTCAATTGCTATCTTAGCATGTCCCAAGTGCGGGGCCCAGCATGACAGGCCCAGGGATCAAACCCCTGGGCCCCTGGGCCTGCTTCAGGTGCTTTAATCTGCTGAGTTATTTGGCCAGTCCTTTTCATTTTTTTGTTTTTTTGCTGAGATCTATTTTAAAACAATAAAGGATTTAACCCAATTTAAAATCTGAAATGGATGGATGTAAGTAGAAGGTATTTTCTTGAAAAAACATGTTAGTACTTAATATTTAGAGTTAGTGACAAGTTTTTGATCTATCAGTTCTCTATAACATCTGTATTGTGTCTTTGTTTTTAATTATTAGTAAATGTCTTACCAGCTGAATAATAGAGCTTGAAAAAAAATAACAATTTTCCCTTAGTTGGTGCATCCCGAGCGGCTGTTGATGCTGGCTTCGTTCCCAATGATATGCAGGTTGGTCAGACAGGAAAAATCGTAGCACCAGTAAGTATTGCAATAAAATATTCCATACACAATTCTGTGGGGATAAGCACTGTATGTGTTTGTGAACAGTAATCACAGTGATTTATGTCTTATTCAATGTTCCTGAGCACTTGGCCATTACCATGGTGAATGTGTCCTTGTCACAAGGTCTCTGTATTTCTTGGTCTCAAGAAAAGGCTTAGCAGTCATTAAACCCAGAATTATTTTTCAAAAAATTTAAAGCAATATAGTATTTCACCAAATGAAGTTGTGTCATAACACTAAATATAAAATTTACAAAGACAACATTTCATTACTGTCTTTGTGGGTGTGGGGGTGTGTGTGGGGGTGGGGACTAAGCCCCGGCCATATGTGTGCTATGCAAGTGCTCCACTGCTGAGCTGCCTCCCCAGTCTTCATTTTCTTATTAGCTTGATTTTGTAAATTCATATTGATAACATTTTTTTTCCCCCAGAAAGCCTTTAGAGTACAAAATGAGTAAAACCACAGAACCTGTTTTAATGAACACAAAATTTGGCAGTTGTGAACTGTGAATGATAATTTTAGTCATGTAGTTTACTAAAGATTTAGGGTGGTTTTTTTTGTTTTGTTTTTGCTTTTTGTCTAGCAGCTTGAATTTCAGAAAGTTCTAATTTGTACAGATAAGTGATGCTAGAATATTCTTCAGTTAAATATTTTTAAAACTTAGCAAAGGAAAGTTTTTGTTTCCAAGTTGAATTGCTAACATCCAATTATTGTTCACATTTCTTAGTTACGTAAGTTTGTGGTGAATGTTGTTTTTTTTCAGCCAGTTTAAACCTCTGCTAAACTTAATTCAAAACAAGATGTCCTGTATATTAAAAATCATATCTTAATCTTGTTCTTTGACATATTCACTCAAAATTTCAGAGTAGCCAAAAATTTTAAGTCTGAGTGTTTGTTTTGAAGTATGTACTTGAATTTATTTATTTATTACCCTTTTAAAATGGATTGTGTTTGTGTTGTCTCTGTTGAGTTCTTTATATAAAACTGGATACAAATTCTTTATCAAATATTTACTGTTAATATTTCTTCCTGTATTATGGCTTCCCTAATTCATTTTCTTCTGATGAGCAAAATTTCTTAATTTTGATAAAGTCTGATGAAACAATTTTTCTTCTTTTGGCTAATACTTCTAGTGTTATTTAGCTTATTTATAGTCAGACAAGATCTCAAATATAGGCTCTGAAACTCTTCATAAATTAAGTCAAAACACCATGCGACCTGCTTACTTGCTACATCGCATGAGTCCGAGTGGATTTATTGAGCAGATGGCATGGCATTTAATTAGGTGTGGTGCACACATATTTCTTGTGGAAATCTTGCTTATCCAGTTTTATGTGAGTAGACATTTTCAGTCCAGATTTTCTAAAAGAGCTACCTTCTTAATAAAAAGATGCTACAAGAAATTAGCTATATACACTGAGGTGGCAGACAAAACTTGCATTGATGGCAAGAGAGCATTTTGTGGTCATGAAATAGACTAGCAAAGTGTCAGGGAGTGACAGGAAGGACAAGATCCTTCTTGTATTGGAAATGATTTTCATGCAATCAACTTTATTATTCACCATTACTCGTACAAATAGAGAGCTACTGAATTTCTGCATAAGAAAAGTAAATATATTAAATTCTTCGAAATCTTTTATATAATCACACAACTCTGCAGAGATTCTGATTTATTAGCTAGGAGTTCACCATGGAGATATACACACACACACACACACACACACACACATACACACATATTTGTGCATGTGCATGCACATGTGTATTTCTAAGGTTTTAATTTTTTTTTTTTTTTTTGAAACACCATCAATTTTATAGAAAACTTGCAAGGACAGAATAAGAAAATTTGTTTTTAGTGGACCACTTGAAACTAAGGTGCTGAGTTAATGCTTGTCATCTCCAAATACTGTATGTTATACACAACGTTGACCTACATAACCACAGTGCAGTTTTTAGAATCAGAACATTAAGTGATACATAATATAAATGCCATTCAGATTTTGCCCGTATCTCAGTAATGTCCATTGTAGCAAAAGGATCTTGTTTAGAATCATGCGTTTCACATGTATTGTGTCCGTCAGTTTTAGTTTCTCAATTTTATTTTTACTTGTTTTGTTGTGTATTCAAGATCACTGACTGCTCTTTACTTTCTACTATGTTGTTAAATTGATCCTTGTACTTTCATATTGTATATTTTGTATTTTAAAGTTCTAGATTTGCACTTCTTTAAAAAATTTTTTTATTTATTTATTTGTTGGCTTGTTTTTGTTTGTTTCTTTCTTTATTTTGTGGCTGGCTCAGCCTGCCCTGGTGGTGGGGCTGGTGCAGCATGTGGTGCCGGGGATCAAACCGCAGTCCCTGCAGTTGCCTGAGCTTTCCTAAGCAGGCGCTTTTAGACCACTGAACCATCTCGCTGGCCCCTAGATTTGCACTTATTTTCCAACTTTTTGTTTTTCTGCTGAGATTTATTATCCGTTAGTCATTACAGATATATTTCCCTATACATCCTAGATGTACTGGCTGCTTTAAAAATCTTTGGGTAATAATTTCCAAATCTGGATCATCTCAAGACTGGTTTCTTCTGGTTGTATTTCTCATTTTCCTCTTTGATCGTGTGTGTAGTACAGTGGTTCTCAAATTTTATATCTCAGGACCTTGGAAAGTCAGTGGGGCCTCCTATAATCCTATCTGTTGATACTCAGTATTAGAAATTAAAACAGAAAACTAATACTTATTAATATGTTTAGAAACAATAAAAGCATTAAATAACATCTTAATGTTTTTTAAAAGAAAAAGAAATTTAATGAGAATAATAGTATTTTAAAATGTTTTTTGGGCTGGGGATTTAGCTCAGCATCATAGCACCTGCTTGGCAAGCATGATGTCCTGAGTTCAATTTCTGGCACCATAAAAAGGATAAAGTAAAATAAAATATTTTTGGCTTGATAGCTAGCTTAGAAGGGGAGTACTAGACTCTTATTTCTGTTTCTAATGTGTTCTATGAGCTGTGATCTAATAATATGATATCTCAGTTTTAAAAAATTTATTATAATAGAAGACGCATGACCAGTAGTCTCTTTCAGAATACTTCCACTTTGTTCAAACACATTCCATTCTTGTCACTTTCTGAAGCAATTCTAGAAGTCCTCTTTGATGAGTATCTTTATTTGTGCTGTGAGGGCTGCCTTAATGAACCAGATTGATTAAAAATGTTTACTTTTCATGATCTTTTTGAGTTGGAGGAAAAGCAAGAGGTCCTGTGGTGCAACATTCGTGAATATGGTGACAGAGAGCACACTAATGAGCCTGCTTTTCTTTTTAATGTCACTTAGCAGTAGCGCTCATCATATTTTTGATCACGCTTTGTAAAAACACTCATAAAAGAGAACTTCAGAATTGCTTCAGAAAGTGGCAAGAAGAGTGGATAGTTAATTCTAAGTAAGGGGAAATATTTTGAGTGGAATTAATGGCAATTTGTCTTGCACTGTAGTAATATTTATTTAGTACTGGAAATCAAACTCAGGACCTCATGCTGCACCACTGAGCTATATCCACCTCCCTATCTTGATCTAATCATGATCTCTCTCTCTCTCTTTTTTTTTTTTTTTTTTTGTGGTATTAGGGATTAAACTCAGGACCTTGCACTTGCCAGGCACGTGCTTATCCTACTGAGCTATCTCCCCCCCACACAATATTTTTAATTTAAATATTCACAATATTTGATCATGCCTGTGTATTGATTTGATTGCAGAGTGTGAACAAAATGTAGCAGTACACAGATAGCTGGAAAAGAAAGGAGTACTAAACAGTAGCTTTTCCAGATAATTGTGCGTATTCCTTATGCTACATCCAAACTTAACACACAGTAGTTTTCTTACAGTTTATTTATGGTGTAGAATCTGAAACCATTTCAGTGAACCTTTCCAACTGTGGAAAATTAAATTAAAATCCACTGGTCCATGTTACCTTTTTGAGTGGATCTTTTACTATAGTGTGATATCATGTGCTGTTTATTTAGAAAATGGTTAACTGAATTAAGCACATCTTTCAGATGCAGACACATTACATTCATCGTTATCAAAAGATCATATTCATTGGCATTGCCACTTACCTCATTAGAAGAATCTTTAGAGCTTGTAATCAGGGATACAAGAGTTTTAGAAATATAATTATCACTTTGTGTGTGTGTCTGTGCAGGGTCTCACTACACAGCTCAGACTTGTAGTGATCCTCCTGATTTCTACCTTCCTAGTGCTGGGATTACAGGCATATGCCACCACTCCAGGACTCTGTTTCCAGCTCAGTGTGCCTGGGGGTGGGGCCTGTGCAGCATGCAGTGGCAGAGCTCAAACCCTGGCCTTTGTGCTTACCTAAGTAAGTGCTTAGTCCTCTGAGCTATACTACTAGCCCTAATTATCGTTTTTTTAAAGCTCAAATTTTTGACCTTGACAATGACTATATTATTAGTTTTAGTGCTAGTTTCAGAATTGACAAATTCATTTTATCTTCAGTAAAATATATTCTAAAACCACAAATGTTTATCAGATGTTTTTGATAGTAAAAATGATATTTTACCATGGTGCCCAGTTTAACCATCACATACTTTCCTCACGGTCATCACTGTATGTTGATGTGTGTGGAAGTGTCGTCTCTTATTTCATGATTTGTCACACAGAATATTAAAGTTTTGAGTGCCCAGAAGTCAGGATTGACTGGAATCAATAATTCTCACTGCCCCATGAAGGACATTCTTAAGGGAAATGGCTTTATTTTTTAAACCGATTATGTGACTGTGGAAAGTACTCTGACATTGAATGTAGTGTGGTGCCTTGCTGCGATTCATGCTAAGGGAGCAGCAGTTTTACCTACCATTGTTTACATACTGTCAGTTCGGGGTCAATGCAGTGTGACTGGGATAAACCCCAGGTCTTAAGAAGTTGTTCAGGTGTCAGCACCTCTTGTGTTTCTTACTAAAATTCATGTAAAATAAATTTTCAGAACTAGGATGTAGCTCATTGGTGGCCTAACATATGAGCCTCTGGGTTAGATTTCCTAGGCATTGCCCCTCCATTTTCTTAAGTTGATTAGTTGGGGTTAATACTGGATAAATAAAAGTAAAGCACCTAACTTAGTCATGTGTGTAGACTGTTAGGCACAAGTCCAGTTCTATTGATGATACTCAGTGTTCATATTTACAGCTAAATCTTTTATTCAGTAACTAGCATTAGAATGTGTCGGTGCCGCTATTTCTTGCCCTGATTTTTTTTTAATCTAGAAGGCACTGAGCAATGTCATTTTCATTTTCCTTAGTATTTACCTCTGTTAATAGTTTTAATCTTCTCTGGATGATGAGATATAATTTGGTGCTTCAATGACCTTATCTGGTTTGAAAAGCTTAATTGTACTGCTTTTTATCTCATCATATGTTTCTTTAAAATAAAATCCAGTTTATTTTTCTCTAAATTCTTACTGGCTATTTTCAAAATGATTGTCATTTCTCTTATCAAGGAAACAGTCAGGTAATTACTAGCATGTATAAGTCAAGAGGAAAGTAACTTACATCATATTGTCACAATCCACCCGTCCTTCCTGTCTGTCTTTTTCCCTTTCTCCCTTTCTCCCTCTCTCCCTCTCTTCCTCTCTTCCTCTCTTCCTCTCTCCCTCTCTCCCTCTCTGTCTGTCTTTCTTTCTGTGAGGCAGGTGCTTATGCCACTGAGCAATCTCCCCTACCCTTTTTTAACTTTACACATTTCTTAGATTCCTCTTTCCCATCAGTTACAGAATTATTGTCTGTTTTGTTTTCAGCATCTTTAAATGTAGATATTCCAGGTACGGGAATATCTCAGTATAGATAATGTCAAAATTTAAAGTAATTTTATAGAAAATTTTAACTGAAAGTTTTCAAGAAACAATTTAAATGCCATTAGCTTACAAGAAAACCAAGTGTCCTTGTATTTCCTCGTACACGTGAGGAATTCTCTGGGACTTCAAATAGTGATTTATTGGACAATAATGTGATTACAGAAAGTATAGCAATTCTAGTTAAGAACACAAACTGCTTTATTATACTGAGAACAAACTGAGTTAATCTTTGTGCACACAAATTTTTGGAAAATAAAATGTATTTGCCAACATTCTACCTGCAATCAGAGTGGTGGTTTCCTAGAAGCCATACAGTCTCTGAAAAGCTCTGTTCATACACATGTAAGAAAATGAGAGAAAAATGGGCAAATGACCTGTAAGTTTTAGGATCAGACTGGTTGCTAAGTCCTTGGGATCTTGAGACCCACACGCATATCTAGACTGTATTTTGAGAATTTTGGTCTGATACTTTTAGACTACGTTGTAGAGACAATGTAATATGTTGTAGAAATTGTGAATTATATTTATCCAGAATTGATTTTTTTGTTTGTTTGTTTAGCAGGCAGGTAATATGGCTCAAGTCAAACTGCAAACTCTGTTTCCTCTGTTCAGTTCTTTTTTGTCCTACTTAAAGTCTACCTCATAAGTGCCTAATGCAGGGCTCAGCCAGTCTAGGGTGGAGTTTGTATGCAGTTTGCAATTCTCCCTCCATATTCTCTCCACTCTGGAACTTTTCTCTCTTTTCCAGTTGATATGGCAACCACAAATTCTGTCTCCTCTGTTTTTCTCTACCAATAAGACTGCACGTTTTCATCTAATGAGGTTGCTGCTCTGATTGGCTTTTATTCTTGTGAGGAATCTGCAAAGGGCTCATATGAAAAGGGTAAAGATGCTAGGCTCATGACTGTAGGCCTACCTCACCTGCCTGCAAGACTCTGGCTCTTCAAATCTACCTGTCTGGGTGATTTCCAAGGTATTTTAAACAGTTACTATCTGTATCTTAACCAAGTTTTAGTTATTTTAGCAGGGGATAAGCCTGTTACAGGCTGTTCCCTCAGGGCCATACTAAGGAGTCCTGAGGCCCCAAATGGAATGCATTACTTCATATATGTTCTGACTGTTGCAAAGTTGGGTCATTATCTCCCTGAAGAATATCTTAATTAATGCTACTTAATATTGCATTAGATTTTGGCAGCCGTATCTCGCAACTGGCAAGAATTATATTTGCAGATTTCAATAATCTCTTGAATGAACTACCCCATTCAAATTGCCTGCCATTAAGCCACACTTCCTCACCCAGCATTAACGCAGTATTTCTTAAGTTTAAAGCGGAACTCTGCATTTTTATTTATCCTTGTTTAATTTGGATCTAAAGTCTCTTGACTCATTCAAAGTTTGATTATGTTTTTCCTCACTTTCCTTTCATCTTTGTATTATAAGGTAACCATGTTCCGGTTTATTGCTATTCTGTAACATCTTTGGAAAACCTCAGCACTGTTCTGTCTTTTTTTTTTTTTACGCAACAGGGTTTCAAACTCACGACCTTGCACTTGCCAGGCAGGCACTTGTGCCATGGAGCTATCTCCCCAGCCCCCAGCACTGTTCTTTCTGAATAGTAATTAGTAGTTTCCTATTGACAAAATAATGTTACCTTTATAAATCAATTATTTGAGGAGATATATAATATCCAAAGGATGTTATAAATTTGAGTATGCTTATAAATACTTTTTTGACATTAATTTATGCACATGAAAGATTGTTGAACACATATGCATTGGACAGTTCATGGTATCCTTCTGGATTCATGTTCCCTGTGAGAATGGAAACCCAGCATTTGAAAACCAGTCAGACCATAGCTCATTGTTGTTACAACAGATATCTCCTTTATTGTGTTTTATTTAAAAATTTTTTAATTTGGAAATAATTTTAAACTTAACAAAAGGTTAAATTTAAAAATAACACAGTGTATATGTATGCTTCTGTGCATTGACTTTTTCCTAAACTCTTTGATAGGGACATTGTAGCTCTTTACTCATAGTATCTCAGGGCATATTTCCTTTATACAACCCAAGTACAAATGTTTTGTACCTTCATTTTGTCATTTCATATTTGTTATTGTTTGTGTCTAGTTGTTCCCCTCAAAGCCTCATGCAGTCATGGGGCAAGGACTTCTAGAGTTTGAGACTAACTCATGATCTCCTGGGATTATGTGTTGTAGTACTGTTGGGATTATGGATTTTAGTACTGCTGGAATAATGGATGTGGTCTGAGGTTTGATATCCTGAGTCAGAGAGCCTAAATGTAATATAAGAGAGACAGAGAAACAGATGCTCTCTCTGTTGCCCTGGTTGGTTGGTTGCCTCTGGCCATTTGTTGCTGTCCCACCACCATGAACGGGGTCCTCTCAGTCCTGTTCCACTCAGCCTTGAAGTTAGCTGAGTATGGACTGAAACCTCAAGTAACTGTGACCTTTTCTTCCTTCATTTTGGGTATCAGGTATTTGTCCCAGCTATGGGAGAAGAGTAACTAAGACAATATTCCAGTTCAAATTTTTCACTTTTTTGGGGGGAGGGTACACAGAACTCAGTACTTCATGCTTGCCAGGCAGGTGCTGTGCCACTGAGCTATATCCCTGGCCCAGTTTTCACATTTTAATATTGTAATCTTAACAGTTATTGTAATAGTATTCATTACAGTCATGTCATAACCCTCTGCTTTAGGATGAAGTACAGCAAGCAGTTATCACATCTACATCTCCCCAGCCATTCCTCTCTTGATTGTGATGGGGGCGGTCTTGGTTCTTTACTTACTGCAGTCTAGTTTGGATCCTTTGTGCCTAGAGATGGGCTAGGGTTCACTCATTATTCTTGTTTCCACCCCAACGCCTCCTAAAGCAGCCAAACTTGGTCTTGAGGAAATTTGGGTGAAAGGTAGATAAATATTGAATTGATATGTTGAAACTAGGAGAAAGATTTTGAGTGGTTTTGTTTGCTAAATGTGGGCTGCAGCTTTGGTAGAAACCAGTTCATATTGGTAAAGAAAATCAGTGCTTCAATTTATAGTACCCTGAAGGTAAAGTAACTAGTTGCACACGGGAAGTGTCTTTCCACCTAATACCAAGATCAGAGAGAGATCTGTGTCCCTTGAGTCTTTATAAAGAGGACACTGTTGACATTCTCAACAAGGCCTTTAATAAAAATAGGACAGTAGTTTCACAGGAATGTTTTTATAATGCCCCACCATGTGGGCCAATTGCCTAAAATT
>PVKN010036556.1:0-11395 GCA_004027915.1 Capromys pilorides | reverse complement strand
ATACGCAACACTGTTAGAGAATGCAACCATTTGGGAGGGGGAAAAAGTGTGTTCCTACATATGTATGTGTGTCAACATAAAGGTGTTCTGGTAACTACCTGTATTTGAAGAAAAGAATTGGATAAAAGGAAGAGAATTTATACCTTTTATACCTTTTGAATTCTATACAGTGTGCATGTATTACTACCTATTCAAAGATTTTCAAATCTTACAATTTAAAAAGATGCACCAAAAGCCAGGTGTGGTGGTGTATGCTTGTAATCAGGCAAGGAAGGGGGATAGCTGAGGCAGGAGGATCTCTGTGAATTCAACCTAAATTCAAGGAAGCCTGGGATATATAGTGAGTTCAATGCCAACTTGAACTACATAACGAGATCCTGTCTCAAAAAAATGAAAAGAGACAGGGATATAGCTCAGTGGCACAAGCACCTGCCTGACAAGGGCAAGGTCCTGAGTTCAATTCCTGGTACCAAAAAAAAACCCCGCAGGGACCAGGGTTTGTTCCCCGGCACCACATGCCACGCCAGCCCTGCCCCAGGCACACTGACAGCCACCAAGACCAGGCATGGTGGCACTTACCTGTAATCCTACCACTGGGGAAACTGAAAATAAGATCACTACAAGTCCAAGCTGCATAGTGAGACCCTGTACCAAATACATTTTTGAAAAGTTAAAAATATGCAGAATTGTATCGCTCCTGGTTGGTGAAAATTGAAATTTATTTTGTGGCTTTTACTTCTGTTTTCTTGTATATTCCAAGTTTTTAAAATGAATTAAGGGGCTGGGGAGATAGCTCCGTGGCACAAGTGCCTGCTGGGCAAGTGCAAGGTCATGAGTTTGAACTCTGGTCCCACAAAAAATAAATAAATAAAAATAAAAAATAAAATGAATTAAAATCTAGAAAGGACATGTGTCTTTATTTGCTGACTGCCTAGACAATGCCATCTGAAGGGGAGGTCTCCCTGCCCTTGTCTCCTTCCGGCACCTTCCTGGAGTTGCACAGCAGTCAAGTAGGTACTTACCCAGCTTCAGCTTCCCGAATGGGTACCCGAAAGAGGACCCAGGGCTCTCCTTGGTACCAAAAGTGAGCCAAGGTACAAACAGCAGAGGAAAGAGGGCATTAGAGGCCAGTAAGGTCCCCACCAGCAGTCCCTTGGTTCCTCCAGTTGAAATGCAGCCCTGAGAACTCATCATGGCAAGAGGAAGATGTCTTTGTATAAATTATCCAAAAGCAACTCTTCAAACTAGCAGCCATATTCTCTCCTCTTATCCTGTCCCTTCCCTTCCTTGGTGTCAGATGCCTTGTAGAAATTACTAAACTGCTAAATTAGGCAGCAGCTCGAAAGCCTGGAGCAGAGGGAATTTCATAGTTCCCAAAGTAACCCAGAAAAAGAGAAAAGCCAGGTGTGATGGCACACATGTGTAATCTTAGCAACTTCCTAGACTGAGGCAGGAGGATCCTAGTTCAAGGACAGCTTGAGCTATAGGGAACTGTGAGGGAAGGCACAGGAAAGAGAATGAACACCTACACGTGTGGGGTGGAGGAGAAACTGGACCAAGAATGCCCTGGAGAAGGGCTGTGTGCGCTTGTTCAGTCCTAGGAGGGCCACCAGACGAGCTGGAGGGGGTTACCTTCATGTCCGAGAGACTTGCACACAGCGCGGCATGCCGTCCTCAGGAAAGCGCTGGTAGTTTGTCAGTTCCCATTTCTGCAAGAGGAGCAGAAGTCACTGGGTCTCCCAACCCTCATGCTTTGGCCACCAAAGGAAATAAAAACCAGGAGCAAACAGGCTAAATACAAAAGGAGGATCTCTAGCCTGAGGAGGCTCAGCAAGAGCACAGGAGGAATTCCATTCTCTGAAGGAAACATTTTACTGCAGTAGCAGCTCACAGGAAGAGACTATTGAACATTATAATGAAAGTTCTGGCTGTGGGCCAGTCAAAAAAGGATGCTCTCAACAGTGGCCAGGCAAGCAATCTGCAATATCAAATAAAAGGTACACCAGAGAACAGGAAGGGAGAGCGGAGCATGGAGGCACAAACCTGTAATCCAGCACTGAGAAGGCTGAGGCAGGAAGATTGTTGAGTTCAAGCTCAGCATGGGCTACAGAATGAGTTCAAGGATAGCCCGAATTATAGAACGAGACACTGTCTCAAACATAAAAAGAAGGCTGACCAGATAGCTCAGTGGACTAAAGCACCTGCTTGGGCAGCATGCTGAGATCTTGATTGAGACTGAGCCTCATGGCATGTGCCTGTAATCCCAGAGCTTGGGAGGCTAAAAACAGAAGGATCACTACAAGGCCAACTTGTGTAGTGAGACCCCCACCCCACCCCCCCGTAGACTCTGTCCTAAATTCATAAAAAATAAATAAAAACAAAAGAAATGGAGATCATGTCAGAAACGCAAAATAAAAATACATCTAAGTGTCATGAAATAAATAACAAATTCACCAAACATGGCAAGGTAACCACTCATAGAATGTGATCCCAGCACTCTGGAGGCTGAGGCAAAAAGATTTGAGGACAGCATAAGCAGCATCATAAGTTCAAGACCAGAATGAAATACATAGTGAGACACTTGTCTCAAAAAAAAAAAAAAGGGGCTGGCAAGGTGGTTCAGTGGTTTGAAGCCCCTGCTTAGGAAAGCTCAGGTAACTGCAGGGACTGTGGTTCGATCTCCGGCACCACATGCTGCACCAGCCCCACCACCAGGGCAGGCTGAGCCAGCCATTAAATCAATCAATCAATCAATCAATCTTTAAAAAAAAAAAAAAAAAGTCCCAAAGGAAAACTGGCCGCAGATGGCAGGCAGGTCATAATCTGAATAGGACGAGTCAGCACATAAAACGAGGCCAAGAAATCCCAAACTGCTGATTTTTTTTTTTAAAAGGATATATAAATTTTTGTGAAAAAAAAATGTTTGTGAAATTCCTACCTGAATTCAGCGTAAACAGAACTGAGAGGATGCTATGGAGGTCAAGAACAGCACCGAGTACAAACAGTACACAGAAATGGGGCACAGCTGGGATTGTTAGGAAAGGAATGGTAACCACTCATAGCATGGAAAAGCGGGGCAGACTAAAGCACCTGCTTAGGCAGAGCACAGCGGCGTGCAGTGTCCACGCCATCCCTGGGGGGTGGGGGGGTGATTTAGACTGGGCGTAAGCTCAGCATTTGGGAAGCTGAAAACAGGAGAATCATTACGATTCTGATCTACATAGTTACCCTGGACACCCTGTAGACCCTGTCCTAAATTTATTTTTAAAAAAGAAATGGAAAAGCACTTTTTTTTTTTCTTTTTTGTGGTACCAGGGATTGAACTCAGCAGGCAAGCACTTATGCTGCTAAGCTATCCAACCCCCTGCCCCCCAAAATTAAGCATTAACTGTTCCTTTTTTTTTTTTTTTTTTTTCTGTACTGGGGATTGAACTCTGGACCTTGCCAGGCAGGCACTTATGCTGCTGAGCTGTCTCCCTTGGCCCCTGCAAAAGCATTTTATCCAAATTCATAAAGGGAAGGTAGAAAATGAAGAGAAACTGTCTCCAAAAGAAAGTGTTAAAAAAGGTGAAATAAGGCACAAAATACAGTAAGTTTAATGACAGACTACTTTTAGAATAAAATCACTTTCAGAAAATTCAATTGAGAGGGCCGGCGAGATGGCTCAGTGGTCTAAAGCGCCTGCTTAGGAGGGCTCAGGCAACTGCGGGAACTGCAGTTCGATCCCCGGCACCACATGCTGCGCCAGCGCCACCACCAGGGTAGGCTGAGCCAGCCACAAAATGAATAAATAAAGAAACAAACAAACACAACAAGCAAACAAATAAATAAATAAATAAAATTTAAAAAAAAAAAAGATTTTTTTTAAGAAAATTCAATTGAGCTGTTTCCCTACTGAAGGAGACTACTAAGCTAAGCACTCAAGCAGTTCTAGCTGTGCAGGAGTGTGAAGCAGCAGGATCATAAGTCTGGGCAAATTAGTGATACCCTGTCTCAAAATAAAATAAAAAGGGCTGGCAATAGCTCAGCCTTAAAAAAAAAAAAAAAAAAAAGACTATCAAAGTAAGTTAGATGAGAATCTAGCTACATCTTTAGGTGACAAATGCTAAAAATAAAAGGGTGCATCATATACCATACTACAGGCAACAGAAAGGAAAACAACAAATTGAGGCCAAATGTGACTCAAAAAACATTAAAATGGAAAACATGAATATTTCATAATAAAATGCTCACTCAATTAGTCAAACACATGAAACAAACCACCTAGAAACACAAGATCTTTATTTAAAACAAACAATAAAAACAATAATAGAAGGCTTCGATGCATCTCAGAATTTTGACAAATCAAGTTCACAAAAAGTAAAACCAGGGCCAGGGAGATCGCTCCACTGCACAAGTGCCTGCCTGGCAAGTGCAAGGTCATGAGTTCGAATCCTGGTCCTGCCAAAAAACAAAATGAACAAACAAAAAGTAAAACCATACAAGCAAGCACAGGGCCAGAGGTTCGATTCCTAGGCCCGCCATGTTGACCCCGTCACAAGGGCGTGCTGAGACCAATTGAGACTGAGCATGGTGGCATGTGCCTGTAATTCCAGCTCTTGGGAGGCTATAAATAGACGGATCACTACAAGTCTGATCTAGTAGTGAGACCCTGAAGATCCTATAGACCCTTCCCTAACAACAACAACAACAACAAATACACACACAAAAAAAGTAAAGCCAAGGCATTTCTAAGTCATTCACTTTTGTATCCAGGCATGCATGCTTGTAATCCCAGCACTGGGAGGATGAGGCAGGAGAACTGCTGCAAATTCAAGGCCAGCCTGGGCTACAAAGTAAAGGGGTTGGGGAGATGGCTCAGCAGTCTACAGCTTAGGGACCATGGTTCCATCCCTGGGTACCACATGCTCCACCAGTTCCAACCCCAGGGCAGGCTGAGCTGGCCACAATATATTTTTAAAAAACAGTGACCTCAAGGCTAGTCTGAACTGCAGAACAAGACCCTGTATCAAAAAAAGAAAAACAAAAAACAAACAAACCCTAAATAAATGAATCATTCACTTTTTTTGTGTGCATGGTTCTAAGAACTGAAGCAAGATAGTGCTTAGCTACATCCCAGGGTTCATTGTTTCATTCTGAGACAAGGCTTTGCTAAACCGCCAGACTGGCTCCCTTTTCAGCCTTCTGAGTAGGGGTGATTTCAAGCATGCTTCACCACATCTAGCAACACTCACTCCTTTTCTTTTGGTACAGGGATCAAACTCAGGACCTTCCACTTACCAGGCAGGCACATATACCTCTGAGCTATCTCCCCTATCCAACATTCACTTCTTATAGGATAGAATATACACAAAAGTTAGTCATGGCCACTGGGAAATTCTTTAAAAAAAAAAAAAAAGATGTCATTCATTTATTTATTTATAAGATGTTATTTATTTATTTACGTGATACAGGGACTCGCACAGCTCAGACTGATAGTGATCCGCCTGTTTTAGTCTCCCCAGTGCTGGGATTACAAGTGTGCCCCACCATGCATGCATTACTGGGGATGGAACTCAGGTCCTCACACTTGCCAGGCAGGCACTTAAACCACCAAGCTATCTCCCCAGCCCCACTGAGCAATTCTTAATAAGTTTCTAACACAAAGATTTTATAGCTCATATACTTTGATCATAAGCAAATAACATACAGATAAATAATAACATTACCAATGAGTAGGACCAAATCTGCTTGGAAATCAAGAAAATCCCTTCTAAATAACCTACCGATCAAAGAAGAAATTAAAATTGATATATATTATCACAAAAGCAATAAAAATTATATATTCAGGGTCCAGAGTTCAATTCCCCACACCACATGCCATGCCTGCCGCACCCCATCGAGACAAGGAGTGGTGGCGCACACCTGTAATCTCAGCACTGGGGAGGCTGAAAACAGGAAGATTACTACAAGTTTGAGCTGCATAGTGAGACCCTACTCCAAATACATAGATAAATAAATATACGTTACATGGAATCTATTCTTAGGTAATACGCTAAATGTACTTATTTGTCATAGGACTGAACTGAGGTCTTTAAACTAAGCTATTCCCCCAGTCCCTTTTTATTATTTACTTTGAGACAGTATCTCACTAGGTTTCCCAGTCTGGCTCCCAAGCCACAGTCCCTCCACCCTCAGCCTCTGGGATTGCAGGCATGTGCCACTGTAATTGAGTAGGTGTACTGACAGTCTTAAATATCCCCAAAGAAAAATGGATTAATGATGGGAAAAATGACAAAAAGGGAAACCCAAATAGACAAAAACCATGAGAAACTATTTGATTTCATTAGTAGTCAGGACATGACTGTTGGGATCTGTTGGTCTCTCACTGGGATCTGTTGTACCTGGGGAGAAACTGGAGGCAGAAATGAGGAAAAGATAGAGGAGACAAGAGCTGGGTTAGGCGGTGACTCATGTGCCTGGTTGGCCAGCCTACCCTCTGAACAATAGCAGGAGCCTTTATGTACACTGTTACAAAGTTGCAAGACACAAGTTGCCTAGTGACTAATAGCCCATGTTGTCCAAGCAGGATGTTTTTCTCAACACTGAGGTAGTCTGACTGCTTTAGGCCCTGAGGCCTCATCCTGCCCTCCCACACAGGATCAATTTCAGCTCCAATACTTAAGAACTAAAGCAAAAATAAAATCCATTTTTCACGGGGAAGGGGGGGGTAGATCCACCCAGCTGAAGTTTGCAACTGGATCAGTGGGAAGTTTTCAGATCTCAGCAATGAGCAAAGTGAGGACCACAGAGGACATGAAAAGGGATTTCACATGCACAGAAACACACACCGGAGGTCAATGCTAAGAATCAAATCACACCACCAATGAAAGATACATAAAAGAAGAGAAAATGCCTTATTCACTTACCTAGTCCACCAAAATTTCTATATAAATTTCCAGTGTCCTGTAGCAGAGGGAATTAGACACATGGTGGCATCTTCTGGAATACATCAAAAATCTTAACATAAACAGGCATTGACTCTGTAATACATTCTACATCTATAAACATCCTTATGAAATGGAAATTAGTGCAAAAAATGCATATATGAGTGTTTGACAGCTACTCTATCTCCTAACAAGGGACTTGAGTCTCACATGACCAGAATGGTGAATGAGGCTGTATTAGTACTGACTCAAGGAGAACAATATTTTTTCAACAATGTTTTCTAAGTTCATACACAGAAAGCATATGCAAAAAAAAAAAGATTCTAGAAGGAAAAAGTT
Organism: Capromys pilorides; assembly: GCA_004027915.1. Classification (NCBI taxonomy): domain Eukaryota; kingdom Metazoa; phylum Chordata; class Mammalia; order Rodentia; family Capromyidae; genus Capromys; species Capromys pilorides. The sequence goes on along the minus strand of PVKN010036556.1, from coordinate 4,130 downwards.
TTAATAGTTTCTTCCTTCAGCATTTCCTGAAAGATGCACTGTGTACCTGGAGACCACTACCAGTGGTATGAAGATCAAAGTCAGTTCATATAATGAGGTAAAGGTAGGAAATTCTATGAAAAATGAGCAAGTCAAAACTGACACAGGGGCCAGCGAGATGGTTCAGTGGTCTAAATCGCCTGCTTAGGAGGGTTCAGGCAACTGCAGGGACTGCGGTTCGATTCCCGGCACCACATGCTGCGCCAGCCCCACCACCAGGGCAGGCTGAGCCAGCCACTAAATAAATAAATAAATAAATAAATAAATAAATAAATAAATAAATACACAAATAAATAAAATAAAAATTTAAAAAAAAAAAAAAAAAAAAAAAAAAAAAAAGGCCGGCGAGATGGTTCAGTGGTCTAAAGCACCTGCTTAGGAGGGCTCAGGCAACTGCGGGGACTGCAGTTCGATCCCCGGCACCACATGCTGCGCCAGCGCCACCACCAGGGCAGGCTGAGCCAGCCACAAAATGAATAAATAAAGAAACAAACAAACACAATAAGCAAACAAACAAACAAACAAACAAATAAATAAATAAATAAAACTGACACAGAACAGGCCAGGCAGATAGCTCAGCAGAATAAGTGCTTGCCAGGCAAGTGTAAGGTCCTTAGTTCTGTCCCTGGTACTGAAAAACAAAACAAATCTGACAGGCAAAGAGGATGAAAGGGCAGCTAGAACTACAAAATGCTTATGTTCTTGGGATAAAAAAGGAGAAACAGGCTGGGGAGATAGCTCAGTGGTCCAAGCATCTGCCTGGCAAATACAAGGTCCAAAGTTCGATCCCCAGTACCACATGCCATGCCAGCCCCAGGTCCCAGGGCCAAGAAACCTGGCCTAGAAAGCCAGGCATGGTGGCACACACCTGTAATCCTAGTGCATCAATAAATAGCACTTTTTTTTTTTGAGATAGGATCTTGCTATGTAGTCCAGACTGGTTCCAAATCTGCAGAGATCCTCCTGCCACAGCCTCCCAAGTGCTGGGGTTACAGGAATGTGCCACCTCACTCAGCTTTCACCAGCACCCTTCTCTCCCCTGCCAGTGGGATTTCTGTCCTATGTTTAAAGTACAATGGTTTTGGAAATGAAGTTACTAGTAATTAAAAATGACACCTAGTCTTACCAAGTTCCACCTAAGGGAAACCTGAGGCATCTGAGAGAGATCATAAGAGAAGGAATTCTAGTCATCTGTGAAGAGTTCATCAGAGCCAGATATGGTGGTTATCCAGCTGCCTAGCAGGTATAGCTGCCTGTAATCCCAGACACTTGGGAGGCTGAGGCAAGAGGATCACAAATCTGAGCCCAGCCTGGGCAACCTACAAAACCCTATTTTAAAACAAAACGTTTAAAAAGCTGAGGATATAGCTCAGTGTTCTCAAGATTCAATTCCAGGGCAACCCACTCAGGTCCCCCTTCTGTCCCTCTCTTGGACAGAAGCTCTTTTAAAAAAAAAAAATTCAATTCCAGGACTAAAACAAACAAGAGTGATTCAGAGCCTATGAGATCCAAATAGCCAGCGCTAATGGCACCATCAGCACCAACAAGGAAATTGCCAAAGCAAAGCTGTTGGAACCTGAAAGCTAGCCTGAAACTGCTGGGGTCATGCAACTTGCTCTGCTCTCCTTGCCCAAGAGGGACAGGGGCAGATCAGGAAGTTCAGAAAACCCTGAGCCTTTTGTCAGTCACAACTCTAAGCAGCAGTTCATGTCTTCAAGTTGAAAGAAGTAAAGGTTGATTTCAGGAAAGAGACCTGAAAAAGTCCCAGTACTTAGATTTCCACTGACTGTGGCTAGTTGACCTTGACTTTTGGAAGCTCTTGCAGTCCTTGTTTTTATGCTGAGTTTAGAAGATAAAAGACAAGGCTGGAACAAATGCTTCTCAGGCAGCGTCTGGCCAAGACCAGAAGGCAAAGGAACACCAAGCGGGGAAGGTTCTACCTGATCTGTTCTACAGATGAGGCCCGCCCACAGGTGTGCTAGCCTACCAATGGCATCGACATCCCAGGTCATTTTTTCTCAGCCCAAGCACTACCTGTCCAGTGGCAAATTCTTACTTCCTCTCAGCCCCAAATAAGTAGAAAAATATCTGCTTCTCAGATGGAGGCCAGCAAGATAGTTCAGTGGACTTAGGCAGTGCAGGGACCAGGGTTCAATCCCTGGCACCACATGCCACACCAGCTGTGTGCCTGGGTGTGCTGAGCTGGCCACTGAGACTGGGCATGGTGGCACACACCTATAATCCCAGCGCTGGGGAGGCTGAGAACAGGAGGATCACTAGTAGTCCAAGCTGCACAGTGAGACCCTGTACCAAATACATAAAAAAGAAAAAAAAGAGGCTTAAGCAAGAACAATTTCCCACTTACAGGGCCACTGGTAACGTCTGACCAGTGGCCTCAGTGCCAGGGGACACTCAGAGTAGGCTAACTTGGAAATTCATTGAAGTGGCCTAACACAAGTTTACCATACCAAGAACAATGGCACTCCTTCCCACCAGCTATAAACATAAGATCCCCATTCAGACAAACAATAAATATAAGTAGAGCTAAAACCACACAACATGTGTTATCTGGATGGAGAATAGCATAAAGCTTGACTGAAGAGGATAGCAAAATAAATCAATTGGTGAGATCAATTTCCTAGAGATAAAACTAGAACCAGTGGTAGGGGGAAAAAAGGTTAGGTAAAAATTAAAAATTAAAAATTAGGGGTTGGGGACATAGCTCAGTGGAATAAGTGCCTGCCTGGCAAGTGCAAGGTCCTGAGTTTAATCCCCAGTACTGCAAGAAAAAAAAAAAATTACAATAAAGCCAGGTGAGGCAGCACACACTCTGGGAGCAAAATAATGGCAAATTTGAGGCAAGCCTGAACATGCCTTAAAAAAAAAAAGGTCATGATGGCACATGGCTATACTCCCAGCAAGCTGGAGGCTGAGTGAGGCAGGAGGATACTTATAAATTTGAGGCTGCCTGGGCTACAAAGTGAATTCAAGACCAGCCTAAACTGCATAGAGACTCTGTCTGAAAAACAACAACAAATTAGATAGAAGAAATAAATTCTAGTAATTTTTTTATCAAGTCTATAACTAATAATAATTTATTATATACGCAAAACTGCTTGGGCTGGAAAGATGGCTCAGTGGTCTAAAGAGCCAGCTTAGTAAAGTTTAAGCAACCTCAGGGACTATGGTTTGATCCCCGGCACCACATGCTGTGCCAGCCCCACCCCCAGGCCAGGTTGAGCTGGCCATAACACAAATAAATAATAAGGTTTAAATTTAAAAAAAAAAAACTGCTAGAAGATTTTGAATGTTTCCCCACAAAGAAATGATTCATGGTTGACATGATAGGTGTGGAACAGTAATTAACCATCTGATCATTATCCACTTGTGTACATGTATCAAAATATCACAATGTACTCCATAAATACGTAAAATTATTTTTCTGTTACCTGGAATTGAATTCAGGTAGGCACTCTGCCACTGAGCCATATCCCTGACCAGAATATGTACAATTATTATGTGTCAGTTGAAAAGAAAAAGAGCCAAGGGTCGTGGTTTATGCCTGTAATCTCAGAACTCTGGGTTGAGGCAAGAGGATCACAAATCCAATTCCAACCTGGGCAATTTGGCTATTTAGTATAAAGATCCTGCTTTCAAAATATGGGCTGGGAAAAAAAAAATGGGCTGGGAATGAAACTCAATGCAAAGGCCTTGAGTTCTATTCCTCCAACACAAAAAAAAAAACTAAACAAAAAACCACAAAGAAACATAAAACAATGTACAGAAATAACAAGAAAAATATAGGTGAACATATTTGTAAATTTTGATAAAGATATTCTTATTATTTGTTTATTTATTTTTATCTTTTTGAGACAGGGCTTCACGATGCAGTTCAGGCTAGCCTTGAGCTCACTTTTGTAGCCCAGGCTGGTTTTGAACTTGCACCGATCCTCCTGCCTCAGCCTCCCAAGTGCTGGGATTACAGGTGTGCGCCACCACACCCAGCCAAAAGAAGAGATTCTTGAACAACCAATATCATTCAAAAGGCTGAAACAGAAACATCATAAGGTCAAGGCCAGTGTAGGCAACTT
>PVKN010036555.1:0-11418 GCA_004027915.1 Capromys pilorides | reverse complement strand
TTTTATGGCTGGCTCAGCCTGCCCTAGTGGTGGGGCTGGCGCAGCATGTGGTGCCGGGGATTGAACCGCAGTCCCTGCAGTTGCCTGAGTTTTCCTAAGCAGGCGCTTTAGACTATTGAACCATCTTGCCAGCCCCCAGCTTGTATACTTTTAGCACAATACAAGTTTACATTGTTTGCTACTCCATTGCTGAGAGAAGAGCATCACAAGCATGATCAAGGTCAACCTCGCCAAGTTGATGCTGACCACGTAACACATTGCTGCCTCAAAGTGAAAGCGAAAGAGCACTAATGCTGTAACTTACTGATAGAGCACTTTTTGGATATGCACAAGGACCTGGCTGAATCCCCAATACCAAATATATGTTTATAGCAGAACTATTTGCAATAGCCAAATAAATAAATAAATAAATAAATAAATAAATAAAATTGCTTTCAATTGTCCATCAGGAAAGAAAAGATAAACACAACATGGCTTATACATACAATGGAAGATTATTCAACCTTGCAAATGAAGATTCTAATAAATGCTACAGTGTGGGTAGAACGTGAGGGCATTACGCTCAGTCTTAGCCACAAACAACCCAAATATCTAAAAATACACTTGTATGAGACATCTACAGTAGCCATATTCATATAAGCACAAAGTAGGAGGCTATTTGCCAAGAGATAGGAAAGAAGGGGAACAGAGAATCATTCGACACTTCATAGGTACAGAATAGGGACTTATTTAATATTCAAGAGTCAGTGTTTCAGCTTTTTTAAGATGAAAAGAGTTGTGCAAGTGGGAGTTCATGACGGTAGCACAAAAGTGAAGGAGTTAAGGCAGAATATGTCAAACTGGTGTGTTCATTATTTCAGGATGAAATCACGTGAGAAACTAATTTCAGAAAGGATCACTCTGCCTGTTTTTCCTTCCACGCAGCAATCCTTGAAGACTCCTTTGGGAGCAAAGTCCTTCACATACGAGGCTGGAACGTAGCTCTGGTCACCACAGACTTACAGTCGGAACTGAGGTGGATCTGAACCAGCAAAGCCTGCTGTCTTCCACCAATGTCTGCATCACCCCCACACATCACTTAGCGACATCCCTAGAGCTTACCACCCTAGCCCGGGTGTCTGTCTGTCCCTCCAGTCCCTCGCAAAGGTGCTGTTTTGTTGATAAAGTGCAAAAGCACGCTGCTTTGGTGACTTCTTCAGATTCCACTGTCTGGTGAAGATCCTCATGGGCCTGCAAAATTAATGAGACTTGTCCTTTTGCCTTGTAAATCCAGTTGTTGAGGGAAGAGTGCCCTTATATTAACTGGGTTTGAGAGGCAGCTAGAGCCCACAGATGAGCTAAAAGGGTGGAGGAGGGTTGAGGGAATCTCAGTGAACAGCACACTTTGAAATGTTTTAAGACAATCAATTTTATTCATGTGTTAGTTTATCACAACTTTTTAAAGAACTAAGACAAAAATACTTTTTGCCTTCTGTCTTTCATCCACACAACTCTGTCACGAAAGGCATTAAATATAATACTCCTCTGTGGATGGAAGTTACGTGCCTCCCACAGCTCCGGAACACCCAGGCTCATACCCAGTTGTCCTGAAGCCAAGTCGAATACTGTCTGCCCTGTAGCCTGCAAATCCACACCTGAGTACACAATGGGCAAGGAGCACACACACGGTCATCCAAACCAAAGTAAAACATGTGACACGCATGGCACTTATTATGTGACACATCAATAAATACTCTTTGCTGACTATTTGAATGTTGTCTCTGATCTGTGAATTTTAAGATGTTTTTAAATAAAAATTATTTCAGGGTGTCTCTGATGCTCATTAATTCTAAGTCTATTTGTAGGCTTTGTTCTGTGAAGTACTAAATCAGGTTTATTGTTTAAATATTAAATGGCTCATTTTCATTTGCTCCAAACTAAAAGAAATTTATCCCTGTCGGCCTTTTAAAAATATAACCAATTTCCTGTGTGTCCATTGTTATTGAAGTCCAATAAATATCTATTTGCTGCTTGCAAATGTGAAATAGAAAATAGATGGCTGTCATGGGAATTAAGAATTACTTGGATATTATACAAATTTAGACAATATTTAAAATAAGTCACAAATTCTAATATACTAAATGCTTGCATCCAAAGTGGCACAATGAACAAATATACATTTATGATTTTATTTTTAAGAGTTTGTTTTATTATAATATACTCATGCAAAGTTTTATTTTTCTGTGTATTTAAAAGAAAATAAGGGGCCGGCCACTTAAAATTTAAACAGTAAACCTGATGTACTACTTAACTGAGGACCCGGGATCATCCCTGGTATCACGTGCCAAGCTGACCCCTGAAACCAGGTGTGGTGGCACATGCCTGCAATCTCAGCAATGGAGAGAGGCAGAGACAGGAGGATCACTATGAGTCTGAGCTGCAGAATGAGACCCTATACCAAATAAATGTTTTAAAAAATATTTTTTAAAAGAAAATACGACTTTGTGAAAGTTCTTTCTGTACAGGGAAGGGAAGCAGCATTTTATAAGAATATTGGCTTAAGAATTAGATATTTCAGTTCTTCTGTATGACCTTGAATAGGAACAGGTCGTGTCACTTGCCTTGAATTCATTTTTCTCCTGTGGAAGACAGTGAGAGCAGCTGTACCTAAATGTCTATACCAGGTGCACCAGTACATCCAGCCACGTCACACCCACAGTACACTTACGTTCTTTCCATCAATCAAATTAGACTGACCCAGCTTGACTCTATTTATCATGCCTGAGGCCCTTTGTTCACAACAGTGATAAAGACAGACACTGACCACTCACTCTGTGCCAAGCTCTATGCATGGTGCCTGGGTATAGCACAGCTATGCTAGTCTGAGCCCTACCCCTGTACCTGTAACCTCTGCAGCACCCTCTTGTCTGGCCATAAAGTCTCCCATCTTTTCAAGGTGGGCTGGCCTCATGAAATTTCTGCCAGTGGGAAGCAGTGGGCAGAGTGAGGCTGTAGATCGAGCCGAGGCCTCACGCTTGCTCTTGGAACCCAGTCACGCTCAGGCAATGAGTCCAGTTCTCCTCCTGGAGGATGCAGGATGCATAGAGCATTAAAAAAGAGTCCATTCAAGAGGAGCAACCTCCCTTGTTGGCCCTCAGGTGGCCAGAGGTGCATAATCAAGCCCTGGGGAGCACAGCTCAGTTGAGCAGAACCACGAAACTAAAACAATAAATGATCACGGCTTAGGCCACCAGGTTCCATGGCCATGATGTAGTGTCCCTGTGGCAATAATAACAAGTAGCCTCCTCTAAGCATATCACACATTTTTGTCACTAACTCATGCAAATGCATGATATTGCTATCATCCCGCCACAGCAATAAGAAAGGTAGGCACAATGAGATTAATTGATTTGTCCAAGATTACAAAATTGCCATATCTTACAAACAATGAAATGCCATTCATTGTCATATGCACCATGGTCTTATAGACTTCAAGAAAGAGAAACAGTAATATCTTTTAAAATATGTGTCCTTGTTTCAGGGAAGATAATTGCAGGATTAAAACATGAGAAAGAAGGAGGATATTTCAAAATTGAGCAAATGTGGGAATGGATATTGAAAACCAGGCCACTGGGCTACAAATTGCACTTCTTTGAAATTATTTGAGGTTCTTAATACTTAAATAGTAGCTTGAGAGTTGTACATACTTTTTACAGTGTTCTAGAGAGACACATTATGTGTTTTCTCCTCTCAAAAGTCTTTAGTTGACACCCTGGGCTTTTAAATTGTTTTCTCTCTGCTTTTTTCAATGGTACTACATCCCTTACTCTCTAAGTGGAACTTCTATTCTCTTTATATTTTATTTTGTGCATTATTTCATTAAGATTTTCTTTTCTTGAATCCATCTCTGGTAGGTTGGTTTTCTAAAAATTCCTCCAATTTGTCTATGTCCCTTATAAGAAATTAGATGCTCACTTACCAAATATAGTACTAAGACCTAATCATTAGTGCTGAATTAGATTAATTACCTTGCTTGTTTTGAATGTGACACTCATCAATCAATTAGTATCCCGCATATGTGTGATTCCCCCAATGTATTCCCTAAAGCAGATTAATCTGATGATGACTTTTAGAGGTAGGTAGACCAGGATCAAATATGGGTTTTGTATAGTACTTACTTTTTATATAACCTTAAACAACTTACTTAACATATTTGAAATACAGTGTCCTTGTATGAAAGTTTATGTAACAGTCTAGCCTGTACTATTCCTCAACAGAGAAATAGAATTAGTGGGAAGCGTGGTGTGTGTGTTTTTGTGTGCATGTGTGCATGCACACGTGTGTGTGTCCGTTTGTGTGTATGTGTGAATGATATAGAGTTGTGACAGCTGTTAAAACATCAAAATAAAGTTGCTGTCTTGTTGTCTGAAGTTAGTAAAGTCAGAAATCTGGATGACAAGATGAAGTTGAAGGATAAGTCACAACCTGCAAGTCTAAAAGAAATTCATAAGACTTTTCTGGAACACCTACTGGTTTCTCAGGGTCCCTAACTCTCCAGCATTCATCATGGGGTGTCCTACTGGGTAAGTTGCTTGCTTCCTCTCAGAACTAAACACACACCTGGCCCTGGCATCGGAGATGGACTTGTGACACTGAAGGGCACAGCAGTGGTCGGATGTGCTGCAGATCTGGAAGACTCCTTGTAATAAAGGTTGAAAACCGGTTTATCAACTACAGTGTATGAGTGATACAGGGGACTGGCCTCCTGCACTCGGTGTGGCCCTACTGAGCAAATAAAAGTATACAGTGCCCAGTGCTCTTCCGAGTTCTCATAAATAACTTTATGTGTGTTTCCAATGCTGCACACAAAGACTTTTTGACCTACGTATGACCTATGCTGTATGGCAACATAGATGTAAAAATTATTTTTGTTTTTCTGAAATTCAAACAACTTAATTAGGCAGTTTGTATTTTATTGTCTACCTTACCTGCACTGAGTTTCAGAGTTCAGAAATGTTATTGACTTGTACTTTATCTCTGTTTTCCAATCTGCATGTAAAAAGTTATTTCGTAGGTAAATAAAAAATATAAAGTGATACCAACTCAAAATCAATAGCATGAACACTATGAGAAGAACATAAAACAATAGGAGGATTTAAAAAAAAGGACATTTTGGGGGTAATGTTAGGGGTAATGTAAAAATGGCACCACTGCTGGAAGAAGTGTAGGGGTTCCTTAAAAATTTTTAAGTAGAACCACTATATGGTCCAGCAATGCCAGTGTTGGGCATATGATTCCATACTGAAGTGGTAAAGAGTTAGCTATTTCTAATGGCTAGTTTCAGGCCTCTCAGTGATAAACTATTTTTAGCAAACTCCTTTAACTCCTATGTTAAGAAACAAGAGGATAGGTATTAGCACACACCTTGAAAGAGCTGAGTAATAACACGCTGTGAATGAAATGAGAAAGTTTTGGCTGTCTAAGAGAAAAATGAAACAAAACGTAAAATAAAATAAAACAAGGTGGAGGGGGAAAAGGGCTAGCAAGAGACTCTGAGAGCAGAAGGGAGACCAGGGCATGCATCAAGCCTTGCTCGGAGTTGTATTGTCCAATGTAAAAATGTCCCTTGGCATTTTTACTTCTCAGCCAAGTAAATCGCTTCTCTGTTCCTCTCCACCAACTTCCACACGCACCTCAGCCACATCCCTCTCTTTTGTCTGCTGCATTCGTGAAGTGTAGGAGCAGACTGTTTTTACTGTTGTTGTTTAGGAAGAATTCAGCTGTGCTATGCTTGACTCAGAAAAAATTTCAAAGGAAGGGGCAAATTCCAAGGAAGAGGCAACCATGGGAACATGAGCTACCTGGAAACTCAGTGAAAGCAAGAAAGCATTAGAGTTTCTGCAAACATTTGAAAAGAAATACTTTCGTTTCAAATCTTTAATATCTATACTCCAATTGCACCGAACAGCTGCCACTAATACTTCAGGGTAACTTTTCCATCTCTTTGTTAGTGCACATTTGTGACACATGGTGAACACGTTCGTTGTGGCTATTTGGAACTTGTCCACGACACATTTTAATTCTTCTTGCGTCCCTTTCGTGTCTCCCTCCTACTTTCTCCCTCCATCTCTTGGTTCCCTTCCCATTTACAACAGATCAGTCTCTTTGTCTCTTGTAAATTTTATTTTGCTCTTTAACTTATACTTTAGGTTCCTCATATATGAAATGCCATGCAATATTTAAGCATGTGTGATTTATTTCACTTAACAGAATGGATTCAAGGTGCGTTCAGTTTCCTACAAATGACTCAAACTTATCCGTAGCTATAGCACAGCAGCTCTCTGTTGCCTATAAACACCGCAGTTTCCTTAAACATCCGCCTTTTGATGGACATATAGGCCTTTGTCATATTTATCTATTATGAATTGGGCTTGCATAAACAGAGATATATACTTATCAGTATAATATGATGTCTTTTTAACACTTCCAAGAAGATACCTACCAGGAGACTAGCTGGGTCAAATGGACTTGCTGGTTTTAGGGGTTGTTTTGTCTTTTAATCTCTGTATTGATTTCCACAGTGGTTGTACTAGCTTATATTCCCAGTAACAATGTAAAAATGTTCCTTTTTCCCCACATCCTCACCACCATTTGTTACTATTTCCTTCCTTCCTACCTTCCTTCCTTTCTTTCTCTCTCTCTCTTTCTCTTTCTTTCTTTTTTTGCACTGATCAAACTCAGAGCAGGCACTCATGCCACACAACTATCTTCCCAACATTATTTAATTTCTTGATGATAGACCTGGCGTGAAGTAACTAAAGCCCTACAGATGGACTCAAGAGACTTCAAGAAGTACCACGAAGCTAAGTCATCCAAGTCAAAAGTCTGTGTTTTCTTGCTTAGTGGGAGTAAGAAGCAAGAAGGCTCTGAAAACAGCAAGATCTCTGGATTTTCTTTTTCTTGCCAGTTGAGGGCCAGGGAGATCAGACATCATCCAGGACTCCGGTTAAGAATGAAGAACCATTAGCCAGGAGAGTGATGGGGCATCAAGGGCGAGGGGTGACTTCTAAACTGATTTGGCAAGGTTCTCTGTGCAAGTAGGACTAGAAAGTTCAGAAACCTCACTAAAATATGGCCAAAGAACATACTAAATATGACAACTCATATAGAGATGATTTAAAGTACAAGGGAGGATTGCATGGATTATATTCAAATATCATATCCCTTTTTATAAGGAACTTGACCATCTTCAGATTTTGGTATCTACAGGAAGGATCAGGATAAATGTCCCTGGGATACTGAGGGGTGACTGCATGTTATACATGTATTAGTTAAATTACGCATTACATCATTTGTAATTATATATTGTTACTAACTTCAATTAGTTTATGTAGTAATATACGTGCTTATGTACACAATTTAATTTGAATTTTCTGTTTAATTTAGGTTCACAACTTTTAGACATCATTCTATTCACATTCTCTTTGAGTCTGAAAGTGCATTGAGATAAAATATTTTACACTTCTGGTTTCTATCCTCTTTAGAACTACAACAAATAAGTCAATGAAGCTAACATGATTGAATAACAAGACTCAGCACATAAATGGGCTTTTCTCTTTGTACATCATTATGGACTAATAGTTTTTCAGATTTACAGTGTGTCAATTGACCAAAGTCATTATCCTTCCTTTGGTAATCCAATTGTCTCAAGTACACCTTAAATTGGTTCCTGTGGTCTTCGACATAATGCCATTAATCTTGTACAGCCTCCTTGTTTCCTAGCAAAACTGGGTACTCCAACCTCACATTGTCACTTCCAAGCCCCACATGGAATCAACTTGGTCTGGTGCTCTGGGTCACCTGTGATTTTGGTCCCTGGTTACAGGGCTAAAAATGAAGTTCCCCGGACCTTAGCTCTAACCCATAGCATGTGATGATAACTATGAGCTAAACAAACCTTTCCTTCCTTCATCTTGGGTGTCAGGTATTCATCCCAGCAACAAGCAAAGAGCAACTAAGACAGAATTTGGTACTGCAGGAGTGGGGTCATTGCTATGACTAACCTGACAGTGTGGATTACAAGTTTTTGGAAATGTCTTATTGAAAGAGATAAGAAAGGTTCAGAGATGTTGCCTACTTGCAAAGAGCTGGATAAACTTTGGCTCTATGGTAGGGGAGATTCTGGTCAGAGCTCAGACCAAAAGACTGATTTGAAGTCTGGGTATAAAGAATGGCTTATTAGCAGAGATAGGAAAGGTTTGGAGAGGTCGTCTACTTGTGAAGAGCTGGAAAAGCTTTGGCTGTTCTGTAGGGGAAATACTGGTTGGGAACTCAGACCAGAAGACTGACAGAAAGCCTGCCTGTAAAGATCAAGTTGGGGATGTTTCTGCTGGAAAAAAAGAACAGCATTGGTTGTTGGACTCCAGATGATTTGTGCTATGGCTTGGCTGAAAGTCTCAGAATTTTACTCTCGCCCAGAGACTTTGCCTAAGACTGAGATCAAGCACGGTGGACTGATTAATCTTCCAAAAGATATTTCAAAGCAACAAACAATTGAGGCAGTGGCATGGTTGTTATTGGGGGCTTTTGGCCAGATTTGTGCTGAAAATCAAGAATGAAGAGCCAAGCAGAATGATTTAATATATTGTGAGCTGGGCCAGGAATGAAGCACCAGGTGAGCTGTGGAATGCAAAGATGCAGCTGAAAGGATCTATTGCTGGGAAGGAACCAGAGAATCAAAAAGATGACCTAAGGGCATCACAGGAGGTGGCAGCTCTCTGCCCTTTGCAGCCCCAGATTTGCAAGGGAGAGAGACTTTGCCTTGAAAAGAAAGCCACAGAGCACCAAGTACCAGAATGGTGGAAGCAGTCACACCAGATTCCTAAATGGTGCCAGAATAGAGAATTTGATCATCAGAATCAGGGTCAGGGTGTTCATCAGTCCAAGCACTCAACCCCTACAACCAAGACAGAAGAAACCTTGGCTATTCCTCCAGCTGGCAGCAGACCTTGGCATTATCCATGTGGCATTGGTTTTAGGTGTGTTCAGAATGCAGTGTTTAGGTTAAGAAGGCTTCCACCTAGATTTCAGAAGAAGGCCAGAGAGGCCAGGCAGTATGTCCCTGAGAAGTCAATGTGGAAAGTGCAGAGTAAGAAGCCAATTTCATGGAAACCACAGAAGTTTGGAAAAGCCAGAAACATGGATCGTCTAAGGGAAACTGCAAAGAGAAAGTAAAGTCAGCCTAAGAGAGAAGCCATGGATGTTACCACCAAGAGTGCTGTAGGGGCAGGGCCATGTAAGGCTTTTGAAGCTCACAACTCAATGCAAACTGCTTTAGATGCTCTAGTTGGAACTATGGGATTCAACATTTGCCCTGCTGGATTTTGGACTTGTACTGGTATCAGCGTTTTGTATTCTCCTGTTGTTTACAACTTTTGGAAAGGCAATGTTTATCTCATGCCTTTGAATGTTGGGTGTGTTTAACTTTTCTTTTGTACAGGAGCTCATGGTGAAGAATTTGCCTTCAATCTTGGAGGAGACTTGGGTCTTGGACTTTTCAGCAATGCTGAAACTGTTGGGACTTCAGCAACTCTTCAAGACGGACTAAAATGTCTTTTGCACAAAGAGATGTGCATGAGACTTTGGGGGTCCAGGGGCAGAATGTTACGGACATTGTGTCTAGTTGTCCCCCTAAAGCCTCATGCAGTCATAGGGCGGGGACTTCTAGAATTTGAGACTAATTCATGATCCACTGGGATTATGTGTCTTAGTACAGCTGGGATTATGGATTTTAGTATTGCTGGGAATATGGGTGTGATCTGAGGATATCCTGTGGCAGAGAACCTGAATGAATTATAAGAGAGACAGAGAAACAGACTCTCTATTGCGCTCTGTTGCTCTCTGTTGCCCTGGTTGGTGGTTGCCTCTGTTGCCATTGCTGCTGTCCCGCTGCTGTAAACTGGATGCTCTCTGCCTTGTTCCACTCAGCCTTAGAGCCAGCTAAATATGGACTGAAATCTCAAGTAACTGAACTAAATAAACCTTTCCTTCCTTCAGCTTGTGTGCCTGGTATTTGTTCCAGCAACAAGCGAAGACTAACTAAGACACTAACCCATGCAAGTACCAAATATAAATAAATGTGTTCAATACTTACATGTACACGTAATGACCACTGAAATAAACTACTTCTCTTATTTTTCTAACAAGAAATGTGAATGCACACATTTCATTTTTCTTAACACTACAAATTATGGTCTTGAAGCCAGGGAGATAATTCAGTAGAATAAGTGCTTCCTTAGCAAATGCAAGATCCTGAGTTCAATCCCCAGTACTGCCATAAAAAGAGAGAATCAAATTATGGTCTTGTCTATTGGGACTGGCAGCGCCATTGAGACTAGTTGTGCCAAGACCAGGTAAAGAGGCTCTAGCCCCCAGCCCTGTCCAACCCCCAAACTCCACCTGCCATTGCGACCAGCCCTGGGCAACCAGGTAAAGACACTCACAGCCTGGCATCCATTCCTTGGAGCTCTGACTCCACCTGCAGCCCTGACCCAAGGGGTCTCATGGCAGCCAGCCACCCAAGCTTTGACCAGCAGCCAGGCACAGCTGGAGGGAACAAGCTTGGTGGATCTGGACCAAAACTCCTTTAGGCACTAATGGCATAACTTCACCAAAGTGCAAAGATCACTGCAATACAAAATGATAAAGACAAGGAGTAAGAATCAAATACCATAGAAGAAAATGGGAATCATGCAGCCGAAACCTCTGAATCGGAAGCATCTGAGGTAGACAGACAAGTTCAGAAACATATAGAGCAACTCATATCAGAGATAGCATCTGAATTAAAAAAAGAAATGCATGAATTAATAGAATCTGAAGTGGAAAAACAACTGCAGAAACATATAGAGGAAACCAGAACAGAAATAACCTCTAAAGAAAAAAAAGGACATCTCTAAATTAATAGCATCTAAAGTAGGGGAACAACTGCAGAAAGGTAAGGGTGAGAGCAGAGCAGAAATAATCTCTGAACTAGAGAAAGAAAGGATAACTATAATGAAAGACTTTAGTAATATTAAAGAAGACATTGATAAAAAATTAGACAAAAATAGAAAAATGATGAATTCCCTGACTGAGCAATACAAGAAAGAAATAGATCACAAGAAACAGTTTCAAAGAGATATATAAGAAAATAAAATCTCAATCACAAGCTGACAAAACCATATGAACAAAAGTGAAGATAGAATTTCAGATCTTGAAGACACACTCGCAGCTAGTGAACAGATAAGAAAGGATCTCTTAAAAACAACCAGGATGCAGGAAAAAATAATTCAACATCTGCAAGATGACGCAAAAATGAAGAACGTGAGATTAATAGGAATCAATGAGAAAGAAGGAGGCAATACAAATGATATAAAAAGAATATGGGCAGAAGTAATAGAA